>LQNS02278099.1:345313-383601 GCA_001587735.2 Parhyale hawaiensis | reverse complement strand
AGACATGGGGCACTGAAGGGTGGCAACATGGGGCAGTGAGAGGTGGCAACATGGGGCAGTGAGAGGTGGCAACATGGGGTAGTGAGAGGTGGTAACATGGGGCAGTGAGAGGTGGCAACATGGGGTAGTGAGAGCTGGCAACATGGGGCAGTGAGAGGCGGCAACATGGGGCACTGAAAGGTGGCAACATGGGGCAGTGAGAGGCGGCAACATGGGGTAGTAAGAGGTGGCAACATGGGGAAATGAGTGGGGGCAACATGGGGCACTGAAAGGTGGCAACATGGGGCAGTGAGAGGTGGCAACATGGGGCAGTGACAGGTGGCAACATGGGGCAGTGAGAGGTGGCAACATGGCGGAAGTGAGAGGGGGCAAGATGGGGCACTGATAGGTGGCAACATGAGGCACTGAGAGGTGGCAAAATGCGGAAGTGTGGAAGGCAACATGTTGGAGTCTAGTGATACTAACGCGAAGGAATGAAAGATGATCACATGAAGGAGAGTAAGAGAGAGTTAGCAGAAAGCAAAGAGAGAAACAAATGGGAGCTTATAGCTGCCCAACACTAGAAAAGTGCTTAAGCAAAATTCGATCCAATAATACGCATAGAGAGCCTAATATCTACATAGATGATAGAGAACTTGACAGTTGTGCACGTGTTCTAGATACAAGGCTTGCTCGAATACAGTTTAGCTATGGTGACGTCACGCGTCAAAAAACGAAACAGACTGGCCAATGCTTGTCAGACGGACTGAGCAACGACTAGGTATGATGACATCACACAACGGTGAATGAAACTGACTGGTCTGTGCATGTCAGACGGAGACTAGTTATAATGACGTCATGCAGCGGTGAATGAGACAGTTTGGCCTATGGTTGTTACGCGCAAGGAGCCAAGACCAAATAACAGACCTTCACTCAACAGGGAATAATTGCCTATTTTACCAAGGTGGGTGCGTCCTGTCGATTCGAAACGGTACAGGCAATAAAGCTTGTTCACATTTGTGCTACGTAATCACAGATGCGTCAAGCTTTTGGGCCTCGTGCCCAGATTGCCTTGGTTAGTGTCTCGGCGAGACTGCTCTATTTATTACGGGTAACCGCTGTAAAGAATTATAATAAACTCATAATTTTCTACTAATTGAAATAAACCTAAATTAAATATTTGTACATGGACTGCAGACTCAGTGACTGAGACTTAGCTATTCCTGCCACATACGAATGGACTAGTTTACAAGCTAAGCGTTATGTTGTGCTGCAACGAAGATGTAGATTTTGGTAAACAATTGATGAAGTGGATGATCGTTCGATTAGCACCATTCAGCCACGATAAGCTAAGCTGATCAGCTTATGTTTTCAGGAACAAAAATTCTGTGCTCTTCATTCTCTACGTCCCGTGCAAGCCTCAGACTTATTATCGAAGAGCTGAATTAGCGGCCGGCTCAAGCGTTATAGGCTTGCGAACCCATCCAAACAAGGCGAATGCACTGAATGGTTACGATTTATGCTTCGGACATGCCAAAGCTACTCAGGTTAGATTACCCAGACCGAAACGAGCTAATCATAAGACACGTTAACCCTAAAGATCATCGGAGGAAGTTATCGAAAGTCGAGCAGCATTTCTTCATTGCACATTTGATAGTACAGTATTTGCAACACGCTCAGCAGCGAACAAAGTGCAACACAGAATTACATGAAGAAAACCAATCGAGAAATTCAGTCTACTTTATGAAAAGGAATGAAAATCCAAATCAGACGGTTAGAAAACAATGCAGTTTCAAAGAGAACTATCCATTTATATCGTAACAAAGAATCCAAATCAAATCGTTAGCAAAAACGCAATTTAAACAAATAACTTTCCGTTTACACATTGACACAGCACCTAAATCCAAATTAGACAGTTAAAATACGGTAAAATTTGTTATAGGCTACAGATATGTGCAACAAAATTTAATGCCAAAAGTTAACAAATATGAACACGCAAAGGGTAAAATTTAGAAAATACAAGAGAGAAAATGGCAAACTTTATTGCTTACGGGGACATGGAGAAAAAATATGTATTGTATTTATGAAGCAATTTTGTCATTAAGTAGAGTTTACATTACAAAAGTGGAAATTGTTTTATTAGACAAAAAAGGTATCGAATAGGAAGAAGTTTGGGGAGGAGGGAGCAAACACGGAGAAAATGGTCCTAAAGTGGGACACTGCACAGCTCCATGCCAGGACATTTGTAATATTGTCGTGAGCTACAGGATGGCTATACTGACACTGCTGCAACAGAGTATTGCCAAAGGCCATCTTGTAGTTCATGGAAAAAGTGCAGACGTTATTAATAGAACTGTGCAGTACCCCCACATCAGTAGCCTCGAGCAGCCACTGAGCAGAAAATCATATGAGACACGTGAAGAGAGAAAATTTATTTAAGATTTATTTAGGAGAAATGTAACTATAAAATTCTATAACACCACGCACGCCTGTACGCAAGAGTTGGTAGTGCTCCATCCAATAACTCCCCCGTACATGATTCTATATCAGCACTTTCGTACTATTCTGATTCATGGCTCAGCAGACTCAAACATTTTGAAAAACATAAAAAAAATAAGAAAATTGAGATATCAAAGTCAGATGGTGGAACAAATGTTCAGATGAACTAGATAGATATGGCATTAAAATTAGACAGCGTATTCAAAATCGATAAATCCATCTACTGGGAAACCGAGTAAAGAGCAACTAATACAGTATACTGGGAATATAAAATACAAACTGTTGCTATGTATAAAATCTACACGAATTTAGTTTGCAAACAACTGAAGACAATGCAATCAAGAAAATGAATTTTTAGTGATGAAGATAAACAGGAAAGATAAATATGCAAACGAGTAAATGTTACAGTGCCACTCTACGAATACTTGCAAACGAAAATTGCATCGTCTTTACGTCTATTCAATGGCAGTAGTGAACTACTAACGTTGATTTTGCAAACAGTCTCAGCTATTCAAATCAACCTTCCGAAACCAATTAAAACTAATCTTCAACGTAACGCCAAAAACACTTAAAAGTAAACGAGCAAGAAACGCGTTAGACTAATCTAGGAAATTCATTAAAGCATCTTTCCAGGCAAGAGGTAAATCTAACCAACTATTCTAAATATTTTTCTTATTTTATTATCCGCATTAAAATTAATTAATTTCATTAACAAGTTATTCGATGCTATCCCAAACCAGAAATCTGACATCTGAAAATTGAAAATCCACCGAATTTTCCAACAAATCCTACAGCTGTCAACACAAATTCATTTAATTTAAGAGATTATCCTCTACTTTCAATCCATATAAAGAATTCAAGAAAGGTGACGTAGCATTCATTCTTAAAAAAACGGGAAAATAACTTGTTTCATCCCGCACAAATAATCAAAGAAGCCAAAGTGATGATTTCCCTTTAAAAAAAGTGAAGTTATTACGACCCTTACCGAGATAAATAAAGACCGTTTATAATTTCCTTAAAGAAAGCGACCTCTGGTACACATACTGAACTTAATTAGAGGAGCTTTTCTTACAAAAACGGGACCCACCTCCGACCCAGACCACGAACTTTCGTCAGTTATCTTCTCTTTCGAACTGGACACAAACTAGATCGAAAAAATATATATATGTAGAAGCTTCATCTTTTTACACCAGAAGTGGATCTATTTCTGACCGATATAAGAAATGCGAAGTGAGCAATCATCGTCTTCTTGTAAATTGACCGCAGATGGAGAACTAAATCAGAGGCTTTATTTGATTTTGACTGAACGGGGACCCACCTCCGACCCAAACGCAGAACCTCAGGAAGTCGAGGTAGCGCTCGCCCTCTACAGGGTCCCATCCTAGGTCCGGGTAACCCTTCTCCACGAGCTCGCTGTTGCTCTGCAGGCCGCAGCGCGAGAGGTAGACGGCAATCTTCTCCAAGTGGTGCTCTCTGCCGACGTCAAATTTATATCTTATAGCACACGAAAAGAATTCAGTCAGGTGTCTCTCCACCTAGTGAAAATTTTAAGTGTGTAGTACTCACTACTGCACTGTTTTTCAACGGATATGCAAAACATCAAAGAAAATAAACTCCACTAAGTCTGATATTGGCTAGGACTTGCTGCAAATTTACGGATAAATATAAAGTAGTAAAAAGTAACTTTCTGCAACATGGGTATTCAATGATCGCTATCAAGCTCAACTCGAGCTATTATTATACATAGATTTTAAATCGATACCGCAGCGGCGTTTACAGACAATCTCTTAGTGGTATTCTCTGCAACTATGAAAATTAATATCTTACGGCAATTTTCTAGTACCTGGTTTTATAAAGCGATCGTCAACAAAAGCTTTGGAGCACGTGGTACAAGTAGAGAATTTTACTTTTTTTTTCGAGTCAACAGCTCATGAAAATTGTCAAGGACGATGTTTTCTTCCACCTTTTTGGCAATGTGTATGTCTTCTCAGAAATGATAAAGAGTCCATGCGGACACACGCAACTCGCAGTTAGGAAAATGAACCGACAGACAACCGCACCTGTGGTAAAACACAACCTACCATCGCAACGTTCGTAACTCGAACATACTGTACGTGCAGACACACAGATCACGGTACTGACATCCACACTGCTCGCAATACAGCCATGCTTCCGCTTACCCTACGTCGGGCTACAAACAGAGGAACATTATATAGTAAGTTTCCAAAGGTTGACGAGTACCTCAGGGCCAAAGCAAGTTCCGTGTTATCCATGAGAGAAGAGTAGGCGACGTCCAGGGGCGTGGTGCCCTGAAGGGAAGGTCGAGACAGGAGGATGTTGCTGTTCTCCAGCAGGAAAGGCAGATGGTCGAACATGGCCTTCTGGTTCTGGCGAGAGGTGCGGCAGAAGTAGCACAGGAACTTGCAGCAGGCCACCACCATCTCGTGGGACGTGTCCTGTAGGAGGGACAGGTTCCTTTCTTCAGAGCTCAACAGTTGCCATATGGCATTGTAAATGCACTACAGCACCTAAATGGATTTGGTAAAAAATTAAGCCGTACAGCCAAACGATGTAGTAATGTGCCAGAAATAACAAACAGGGTTATAAATTAGTAAAAGCTGTCAAATAAAATGCATATGCATAACTGATATTAAAAGTATTGTTCGTGAGCCACAACTGTCAAACGGTATCGTAACTGAATCGTAACCGCGTCACCTGAGTTCCGAAATGGCTTGGTAGCTATATGACTTCCAGCTGACATTGTAAGCAAACCTCCAACTTCCCCAACCACACTTCCGAAATGGAATGACATACATAGCATCACTGCTGCGATATTTGTAGTACCGTATCTGACCTACAGCCGTCAAGTGGCATCAAGTGTAAGAAACTCCTGCCACCCAGAAACATAGATGAACCACATCACCAAATGGTCCCGCGATCCGTACGCACCTTCTCCTTGCTCGCGCCCCCTACAGCCTCTCCAGCCGCGGCAGCGGCCGCCCCCTCCGCCACTTGGGTTTCACTCTGGGCCTGGGCTCGGCGCCCCAACGTGTTCATCATGACCGCCATGACGTTCTCGTGCACACGCAGGATACGGATCAGGTCAGGGTGTTGGAAGAAGATGTGGTTGTTGACGAGGCGCCTGCAATAGGGGGTGGTGTTAGTACAATACCAAACAAAGACACCTTATCGTTCTGCTTCAAATAAAGTTAGTGGCAAGGAAATGGAGGCTTACTGTAGACCGTAACACGCCAAGCGACTGGGACCGAGTGCGATGCTGCGCAGGGGTACAGATCAGGATCGAAGAATGCACTGCAGCTCGAGATATAACTTTGACACAAGCAGTCCGCTATGGTGTGCTCCATCTCCCGGACAGATGAAGTTAAGGTCAAAAAAAGTCAGACACATGCTAAAATTGGTCCGAAAGCCGCCCATATTAATGACAATGGTAAAGTATGGCTGTAAAGCGTCCATTAGGACGCATCCGAACGGACAGATGCGACAACAGTCTATTCACTGACCGGGGATGGAATTTGGCCGAAGTTATCAAAAATTATTTGGCAGCAGCCGGGTCCGGGGTTGACCCAAGCCAACCTGGCTGAGACGGGGTTGGTAAAATAAATGGCCGGCGGAGCCTTAGTCGGTCCATATGTTAAGTAACACAGGCGGACAATAGACCCCACAATGTTTCTTATACAGCCACGCTTCAGCGAGCTGTTTCGATGGTGTAATGATTATTAAAAGCGATTGTTCCCATTGCACCCCAACTTATTAAGATATATACCTATATATACTGTTTTATGGCCATTTCTAAGCGCCATCAGTTAGCTATAATACTTCTACTATGATACTAATTATTTCTGTACTTCAACAATATTCTATAGCACAGTGTGCGTCCTCTGCGGCGACTGAGTTCACCAAAAGTACACACCATAAAAACCACCACGAAGTTTTTGATCCTACTGTCGGGGGTTAATGTCGCCTCCATCTATGCTTACTCCAAGAATTGAACGTGCAACTGTCGCAACAACTCCTCTTGTCGCGACATTTGTAAGCGAAACTGATAGTATCTAATACAAACAAATGGAGAGCTTTTCTGTGCTTGTACTGCATAGTGTGTGACAGCAAACATGAACTAGCACCGACGTACATCTGTACCTCACAGCCCGCGACCCACCTCAGTGGAGTGGCTGCAACATACAATAATAATATATTCAACTTCTTATCTGCCCTCACGAGCTTTTCTAGCGTTGTCCAGGATGGTAATTATTACAGCGCCGACATACCTCCACCTCTTTACTAGCCAGCGGCCCCCTCGCTACTAAGCCCCTCTTGAGGCTGAGGCCAAGGCTGCCAATGGGATTTTTTTTCTTTTTTAGAAATTCCACGATACTGAGGAAAAATAAGCTTCGACAGCCCTGGGTGCGGAAAAACAGATACACAGACATGCTAAACACTCCACATGCCGACCGGATACTCCACGGGCTGTAAATATACGACATATTTTGCAACTGACCACAGCAACTGACGCATGAGCTCCTCCTCTTCCTGCGACATCTGCACCGGCAGGAGGGCCCTGATCTTGCTCAGGCACTGCCACATGAAGGCCACGTCGCGCTTAGTGACGCTACTGATGGCGTAAGTCTTCTCCATAGCCAGCATGAGCTCGCCAACGGCGTTGTACTGACGCAGAAGCAGACTAACCAAAAAAGAAAATCAGGGTTAAGCTAAACTACCGGCACCAGTATCCAGTTCTAGATGTGTTTAATACATATTTTCTCACCTCTCGCTCACTTGACACCGTATAGGACTTAGCCCAGGGGATCATACTGCCTTTAACTCTTGATACCTGCTTCACAAGTGTAAATCGTTACAGTTTTTGTCTGTTTGATTNTTAAAGGCAGTATGATCCCCTGGGCTAAGTCCTATACGGTGTCAAGTTCGCTTTTGGTGAGAAAAAGGGCGTGTTCCTTCGCCCTTGGCTTGTCACAAGCATAATATTTTTCTGAAATCATAGCAAGTGGAAACAAGATTCCTAGAAAAATATATACGAGCCGTACAACTGCAGGATACGACTGGCACTGAATAATTGCAAAAACATTCGATAAAGTTTCATTTCTCATTGGGAGCCATTTGTAAAATTTTTGTTTTTAGTCACATCACGCAACAGGAAGGGTATTTTAAAAACTCCTGGTTTCTCAAAGTTACTTCTTCTCATCAGTAGATTGCTTCTTCTCACCTGAACATCTCTCTGATGAGGATCGGGTTCTCGATGAAGGACTCGCTCGCCCAGCGAACGATCGTGTTCACTAGCACTTTCTTGAACTTGTCTGCGGGGTCGTCACTTTCAGCCCCGGCCTCTTCTTTCACAACCTCTTCCTCCTTTGGCGCCTTTAGAGCACCGATCATCCGAGAGATGATACCCTTCGGCTCTTCTCCTTGGGAATCCTGCGGAAAAATAAACAGGTCGCGCATAAGTGACATCGGCGGTAAAATACAGACAGCGGGCGTCGTTCAGATAACAAGGCAGAATTGCCATCTTTTTTGGTTGAAAGCTGGGACAAAAGAAATCCCTGGCAGGACAGATATATAATTCGGAAAGTTCTATTACTAGCCATAACTCATCTCAGCCCACTGAAAACATTTCTAACAAATAATAAAACTCATCATAGCCCGTAGAAAACATTTCTTACTAGTCATAAAGCACATCATAGACCATACGAAATATTTCTTACTAGTCATAAAACTCAAAGGTGAAGGTAAAGTGAAGTTAACCGCATTCCCTACTGGGAAACCAACGCGCAATGGTTCGTGCTACGGACATAGGCCAAGTGGTCCCAGAGGAGTGTACAGCAGCAGCCGACAACGGATCGTCGAAAACTATGGAGTTATCGACGGAAGGTTCTTATGCTACGACCCTTGCTCCCCTCCCCATTTCTGGAAAGGTAAGTACCTCCCTGCCCCTCACCAGCAGCTGTGCAGATACCTAGCAAGTGCTGAGTCAGCGCGTCAAGCACCGAAAACCTCGCCTGCCTAGGTTGACATTCGAAGATGCAACACCTAGTGTCCTGAATTCAGCACCCTAGGCTGCTGCTGCTGCTGCGGGCAGGTACATGACAGCGTATACATGAGAGTAAAATTTACCTCGCCCTCGCCGTCTTCTTTACCGCCCGGTATTTGCGTTTTCTCCATGAGATGACCATGGAAGCCCATGAGTCGAGTCTTGATGTCCGTGCCACCGGGCGCCTCTTCGAGATCCTCGTCCGTGAGGTTCTTAAAGGCGAGAATGGCGTTCATCTGTTCCCTCGGCGGACAGCGGAACTCCTTTGTCTTCTTGGCAGCGACGGCTGAGGGCAGGTCAGACTGCTTGATTTCGATGTAGCGGCGCAGCTGGTCGGCCTGGATCTCCCCTACGTAGTCCTGGACACAATAATATAAGTGAGATTAGTCGTAGGCGATAGTTTACGGAACTGCTACACTTACAAACGTGGATCTCTTCTACATGTTCCTTGAAGAAGAAATACAAAAAAATCTAAAAATAAACAAACCATAATGCAGCTAAAACCGTTGATCGTCTCTATAGGAGTCATGAAATATAATTAACTTGACTCATAATAGAGGGATGACAGGACAGTCAGGCGAAAGATTTTCTTTCAAACCCGAGAAAGAATAATACATTGAAAGAGTAGAGAAAAATCAGGCTTGTGGCGATACAAGCTTGCATGTCTTGTTTATGATTTTGAATCGTTATTTAGAAAAATCAAGTCCAGTCACAAGGGAACGTACTTGCAGCGGCCACCGATGTAAGCCAGAGGCACTTTAAACCTGCAATCTCAAATTCGCAATCCTAAAAATCTTAATATAAAAACGCATGATAAGGAATATGTCAGTTTGGATATTTGCTTTCGACATACAGTTCATTGTTGTGTGTAGCAGTCAGTGTTGATCATGTTAGTTGTGAACCGCTGCACAGCTACATTACAAACACGCACAATACATACAGTAGAATGTACCTAGCTAGTATGAGAACTCGCCTGGGCGAAGGTAATGATGGCCTCGACTCGGTGCCGCAGCTGCAGGTCGATGAGGTGATGCAGCACGCAGCACAGCTGCAGCTTGACACCTTCGGCGATGTTCATGCTGAGCAGACCTTTCCTGTTCTCGTCAGCACCTTCTGCAGAAGTAAGCAGGCCTTGTACTTTAGGTGAAAGCTGGCACGCTTTATCAGCAAATACATACAGTCTGCTGGACCTTTTCCAACAGTAATCCCACAGCAAGGAATGGAGAGTGTGACACCAAAGCTGTTATAGCTAGAGGTAGTAAAATTCCTATTCTATCATTTATTTCATTCACCCGTCCCAAGCTAAGAGTCTCCATCAGCCAGAGACCCATTCCTCGATAGGTTTTTGGAGAGAGGAATACTCCCTGAAGGAGTCTTGCCCTAGTGAGAGGACCACTCACTAAGGTACCTTCCCGCGGTAAAGAGACCACTCTCCCTTAGGTATCTTTCTTTAGAAAGAGGACCACTTCCTTGCCGTGTCTTCGCTAAGGAAGAGCGATCACCAGCGACCACCCAAGTGCCGCTCTTTGGAGGAGGCTCACTCACCCTTATCAAAGCTGGCATCCCAGGTCTCAGGGTCGATCATGATGAGCAGTTTGCAGAGGTCGTCATCCTGCAGGCATCCAACCAACAGCAGGTTGTCTACCAGCTTCAGCAGCGGCCTAAGGGAAAGGCTTCGCTGTCAGTACAATTGCAATTTTGTATCGTTAAGACAGGTATGTATAATCGACGTTGAAAAAAATAGCAATTTAGCTACTCCTAGCAAAATAAAAGACGTACACTATTGTACGCAAGGTTACTAATAAAAGTCAGAATCAACATCAACACGATGCATATAGTGCTGCGTGTTACACAAATGTCTTGAGGCCATTTTAAGATATGCATGGTGAGACAGATGTCGATGGTCTCGTACGAAGCTAAATCTATAAATAATTTCCATGTAAGTTACTTGAATGCACATCGGTGATTCATTATTACCTGTCTCAGCATATACTGCAAAGTTGTTTAAAATCTACTGTGCCGGAAACGATCAACATTAGTCCCACGTAGACAATGCATAACTTTGTTGGCCCGTGCTTCCCTAGCATATCCAGCAAGAAGCCGGCGTGGGTCAGAGGTTTTCAGATGTCCTAACTTTTGAAAGCTCGTAACAAAACAGCTTCATAGTGTAACACAGCGATGAATAAAGTTAATAGGTACTTCGTTTCAGCAAAAAGTAGGTTAGCTTTGACTCTCAGAAACGTCTCACGAATCCCTTCGATTGAATCACCTCCAGTGTGTCCACGAATTCCAGCTAAAGAACCACAGGTGTGAGAGATATTACCACGCAAATTCCAGCTAAAGAACCACAGATGTGAGCGATATTACCACGCAAATTCCAGCTAAAGAACCACAGGTGTGAGCGATATTACCACGCAAATTCCAGCTAAAGAACCACAGGTGTGAGCGGTATTACCACGCAAATTCCAGCTAAAGAACCACAGGTGTGAGCGATATTACCACGCAAATTCCAGCTAAAGAACCGCTTACAGTATGTGTGTGCAATATTAGTTTATAAATGACAGGCTGCAGGGACTTACACGAAGAGGTTTTCGTTAGACCCGCCGATGGGATCTCTGTTGGCCACCTGGTTGGAATTGACTGCTTCGGACAGCGCCTGCATCACGAACTCCCGCACGTCGTCCAAAGGGAAGTCGGGGGACGCCAGCCCCTTGATGGTCTCCACAGTCTCCCTGGGGGTACGTAAGTTTTGCAGCATATGTTACAATCTCTAAGAAGTCTACAATATTTCCTGGAAGATTGGACGTCTTGGACCATCGTTGATTAATGAATTAATAATAAAACCAAGATCTTGAAGATGTCTATTAATTCATTAAACAAGTCCACCATATAATAAAATGCATCAGCGGACAAGTTACTTGATTGGTTGGATGGTTTCTTCGTCCGTCTATCAGTATCACATACAAGAAATTTATTTGTTCCACGGCAATGGGGACGTCGATCTGCCGCATCCAAAATCTAAGCACTGTTGCAATGCATTAATTGCTCTGAACTCATGATGAGCAAATGGAGAAAAATGTCAACTAAAGAAACTGGAAAACCAGAACTACAAAGAAAAGCGAACGAAACGGGACGTTTATTGAAGCGATTGTTTTCTACCGTCACGAAATGACAGCGAGGGACACTAGTCGCATCATGCCGCTTGTTCCTCTCTACGTTTGCTCTTTAGTTAGTACGACCTTTATATTGTTAGCATTAGATAGAGGAAATTGGGGTATCCTTGATACGGTGTCGGAAGGGAACAAGGGTCGTTTAATTTTTTTTTTAGCTGCTACTTCTCGTAGAAAATAGGTGAAAGGTTTGCTGTTAGATTAGATTAGATAGGCGGCAGTAGACGAACCAAAAGGCCCATTCCCAAAAAGACACCGGGATTTACACCCCGATCCTCTATGAGCTATTGCCATTATGTTAGTAGAATGTAGAGGAATGGAGNCAGGTATGAGCGATATTACCACGCAAATTCCAGCTAAACAACCACAGCTGTGAGCGATATTACCACGCAAATTCCAGCTAAACAACTACAGCTGTGAGCGATGTTACCACGCAAATTCTAGCTAAACAACCACAGGTGTGAGTGATATTACCCCGCAAATTCCAGCTAAACAACCACAGGTGAAAGCGATATTACCACGCAAATTCCAGCTAAAGAACCACAGGTGTGAGCGATATTACCACACACATTCCAGCTAAACAACTACAGCTGTGAGCAATATTACCACGCAGATTCCAGCTAAAGAACCACTTACAGTATGTGTGTGCAATATTAGTTTATAAATGACAGGCTGCAGGGGCTTACACGAAGAGGTTTTCGTTAGACCCGCCGATGGGATCCCTGTTGGCCACCTGGTTGGAATTGACTGCTTCGGACAGCGCCTGCATCACGAACTCCCGCACGTCGTCCAAGGGGAAGTCGGGGGACGCCAGCCCCTTGATGGTCTCCACAGTCTCCCTGGGGGTACACAAGTTTTGCAGCATATGTTACAATCTCTAAAAAGTACACAATATTTCCTGGAAGATTGGACGTCTTGGACCATCGTTGATTAATGAATTAATAATAAAACTAAGATCTTGAAGATGTCTATTAATTCATTAAATAAGTCCACAATATAATAAAATGCATCAGCGGACTAGTTACTTGATTGGTTCGGTGGTTTCTTCATCCATCTATCAGTATCACATACAAGAAATTTATTTGTTCCACGGCAAAGATGACGTCGATTTGCCGCATCCAAAATCTAAGCACTGTTGCAATGCTTTATTTGCTCTGAACTCATGATAAGCAAATGGAGTAAAATGTCAACTAAAGAAAATGGAAAACCAGAACTACAAAGAAAAGCGAACGAAACGGGACGCTTATTGAAGCGATTGTTTTCTACCGTCACGAAATGACAGCAAAGGACACTAGTCTTAACATGCTGCTTGTTCCTCTCTACGTCTGCTCTTTAGTTAGTGCGACCTTTACGTTGTTAGCATTAGATAGAGGAAATTGGGGTATCCTTGATGCGATGTCGGGAGGGGGTGGGGGACAAGGGGTCAAGCTTAAATTTTTTCATCTTCTACTTCTCGTAGGCAATAGGTGAAAGATCTGCTATTAGACTTGGAACATTTAAAAAATAGTACTGCTGTTCAGCAGAAATCCCATTTGCTCTAGATAATATGATATAGCTAGTACGAGTACACACATGTAATGACAGCCTCTACGTTTGATTTACGGTAAGAACTGATGATACACTGGGTTACGCTCCCACTATTCACTATCTGGATGAAGAAGTGAGATAGAATGGCAAGCAGCAAATTTTCAAAAGACAGTACAACCCTCACGACTTGCGTAAGTCTAATGACTTCCATTTCGTAACACGCACACGCCGGATATAAGAAATTTTAATAAAAAAAACTGGAAGCCAGAAGGAGTACTCACTGGATCTCTGACATCACCATGATGGGTCGGACGCTCTCCGTCTGGGTGGCGGACATGCAGTTGCCCATCGAGGGGTCGGCGTACAGCTCCTTGAGGGCGGTGCTCAAGGGCACGATAAACTCGTTCTGGGTCACCTCCCTGGCATGGAAAATAATGCAACAATCTCCTTTATAGCTTCAGTACAATGAGAGAAAAGAGAAGCATGCTGGCTTTACTGTAACTCTAGTTACATTAATTAATAGTTGGCATTGTAGATATTTGGCAACGTGGGGGCAGTGATATATATAACTTTGTGCTCACCTGACTGCCTAATATTCGGCCAACTAATTCAGTAGCTAGGCAAAGCTTCTGACTTTAAGGGCCGCCCCGAATTCTCCTATCCGCAGAAAACTTTGCTAATTCAGCATTCAAACAAAGAACAAGCGCAACCATGAAAAAGCTGCATGTAAAAAATTATTCTTAGTGATAAAATGTTCCTATAGCCTATACGTGACAAAAACTCACATGGTGGAGGCGAAACTCTCAAGATGAAGGGCAATGAGGAGGTTGTAGAAGCCCATTCTGAGCGGTCCCGACATGTACTGACACTGGATGGCATACAAGAGTTGGTTCTGCCCCACGTGGTGGCAGAGGGTGTGGGCAGCTCTGTAGTTGCTCTGGAAACACACAGCGCAGTACAGAGCCAAAGTGTACGCGTGGAAATTGAGCAACTTTTCGTTTTCGATGAGCTCGAGAATATCAATGGATCGGTCTTCTTCGGGGATGTTGAGAGCGAGCATCGGGACGGAGTCCTCGGCCAACATGGACCAGCCCCTGATATCTGAGAGCTTGAGCGCGTGTATCCTGAGGGAGACGTTGGGCACCCGGCACCATTCGTTGGGCTGGAGGATCTGGAGTCGAAGTCTCGGAGGCATTTGGGGCACGACGTGCTTCTCGCTGTTCTGGAGAACCGCGGCGCTCAAAGGCAGCGTGGTCTGGGTACGGCCGAGCTCGATTTGCAGAACCTCTTTGCTCGTCGGTTCCACGAACACGGCAGGGAAGAGTTTAATGCCAGGCTCCATGCGGTATTTGTGGCGAGTGGCCTTGCCCTCGCACTGCAGGGAGATGAACCCGGTGCTGGTGTCGATGAAGCAGCCGATGAACATACCCTGTGAGGAGCCCTTCCCGCTCGCGTCGGAGGTCACCTCCGAGAACAGTTCATCCGCTCTGAACATGTAGCAGCTGTGGCGCTCGATTCTGGGAATGTATCAAGAAAACGCATCTTAGCAACTGTGTGAATACTAAGATCGATGTTTCATTTACAGCATATTCGGATTCCGTAAGTGGTTAGTATTAGTGTCAATGTCTTTTTTCTACAATCCATACCAATAAGGTACACCGGTACGATACTCACGCGGACTTGACATCGCCGTCCTCAGTGTACTCCTGCACAATGACGCTGCGAACTTTGCTCTGATCGAAGGCGGTGTCGTGAATGTGGTACTGGGTGGTGACCCATCCGATGTAGACGTGAGCTGGGTCTTGGCCGGGGAAGATTCGGACGCCATAGAAATATTCGTTGATGAGTTTCAGGCACTCGGCATCGAACAGCTGCCCTTGCGCGCCTTCTCCCTGCATGGGACATGAATTAAAAAATTCCGTCGCCTGTGAACAACCGACTTAATACGACTATTTCGTAAACTGAATTCACTCTAAATGTCAGCACACCAACAGCCGCAGACGGACTTATATGTCTCTTAAGAACAGTTGGCAGGATGATCAGGTAATAATGGGGCAAAGAGTTGAAAAGAAACTTATATATCGAATATTGCTATCTCAACTGCTGTTTATTGGCTCACTAATCCCTCAAGAACTGACTGGCAAGATGAGGAAATTATCCATAAATTAAAAAAGGTCAGTTACATCCAGAAAATCCTAATCCCAATGCTGGGTTGATGACACTGACGACTTTCGTCGGCGCTGTCAATATAGCCAGGTCAACTAATATGATTGCGTAGCAGTAACTGTGTTTAAACATCGCGCTAAGATTGCTAAAATATCAATTTTTGCAAATTTAAACTCGCTCAAAATTAGGACTGAGCGTCGGATGTTGACAATTTGCACTTGCTGTAGGGTAAGAATTGAACAGGAACCTGAAATTATGGTACACTTTTGGACAGTTTAATTACGTGCAGGCTGAAGTCGTGCCGCGACAACGTCTTTGGATTAGTTTAGCTGGCTGACGGTGCCAACGAAAGTCACCAGTGTGGAACCGGCTGAAGAGCTCCACACACGGACTCACGTGTCTCTCAGGTATAGCAGGCGGGATGAGTTTGGTGTCGGTGGTACCGGCGAGGCGGACGGATGCTTGCCTGCCCTTGCCGCCCGGAACGTCCAAAGTGCCCGTCTCAGTGACGCGTCCCTTGCTGCGGCCTTCGCCGCTCTGGTCCCGCTTCTTGAAGAACCTGCGTCGTATTTTCACTTTTTTAATACTTGCAAAAACACTATGTCTGCAAACGAGCCCACACTGATTATTCATTGGTGTAAATCTACACATCAACAGTCAATGTTTTTCTCTTCGCCCCACGTTAGCATTAAAGCAGAATGCCTCATGGTGCTCGTCCTAACGATGTTGGACACAGCATATATATACATAGATGAAAAAATAAATGTATTTTATTTTATGTAACTCAATACAGGTCAAAGACCCTCGTTTGAGACTCAATGTCATGTTGAGATACACTTGGTTATAAGATAAATATTACATTCTTTTCATTTTATATGGAAATTTTTGACTTGGTTCAAATGTGAAATTAAAATTTTTGAGGGCGCTTTTGACGCCGAGAGCCACCATCATACTGTTGGCAGACGAAATTAATTGTTTTTTCTCACGGAAACTTACCTTTTAGTTGTGACTTCTAATTATTAATCTTAATTAATTACAACTTATAATAATTTACGCCATAAGATTATTGTGAAGTTCGCACGATTTGCAGCTTCGACGCAAGGCACGCATGGCTTACTAGTACTGGTATAATATGCTAACCCCAGTCTCGAGATGAGCTTTCTAAAAGAAATGTAATGTACAATTCCGGAAATATATCTCATGTTAGGGCCGGTTCACACGAAAAGATTTTTCAACGCGTTCTTTTAGCTAATTATCCGAATACATACATACTTAAGCAGGAAAATGCACCACGTTTAGGATCTTAATTCACTGCAACTTTGAGATGTCAGAAACTATGCAAAGATAAAGTCGGCTTGGCCGCGCAACCCAGCTAAGAAACCCACATGCGCTGGTTCGTGCTGCCGGTAAATACCCGGCTGAGCCCAGAGGAGTATACGGCTGCAGTCGATCATAGATTGTCCGGACTATGGCATCGCATTGTCAGAATACCCGACAAACAACTGCATCCCCCACCCTAAGGCAAGTGCCGTCAACCACCCCCCCCCCAATGCCTACGAGTGAGAAATCCCAAGCGTTAAGACTTTTTTCCCAGGCTGGGGCTCGAACTGTCGCTGCTTCACTCGGAAATGCGCGAGTCAGCAACCTCTGCACTGGCGGCTTACGTTTTAGTAAACGTTACAGAAGGCACGCACGTTTTTCTCTATGGGCAGAACAAACCGGTGGCACGATTAGCTGAGAGAAAACATTGAAAAAGCTATAGTGTAAATCCGTATTATTAGTACAGTCGGTCGATGAGACTGTCAGCATTGGTCTCATATAAATGTTGTTCTATTTATATACTACAATAATTTCATCACATTAATATTAAATTGCCCTGCTCCACAGGATTGTGTTTTCGGCGGGCTCAAGCGTAGTAGGTTTGCGATTAAGGAAAAAAGGCTCGACCCAAGCAGCACTCTGAAGGCCCAGGTTGTACGTACGTTAGGGAAAAGTTAAAGAACTAAATGAGATTATGAAGACTGCAGAGCAGGAAACGAAAACACCCATATTATAACAAGCTCAGAAAGATTACACACATAGAATGCCTTTTAGTTTAGAGTGTACTCTAAACAAAACATGACAAAAATAATCAATTTAATTAGTGTTACTCTCTGAAACTACCAGATGTTTTGTGGGGTGGACATTCAAGTATCTTAATATTTGCTCGCGCGATCATCCAGCGAAATTATCCACTGACTTGTAATAGGGATACTCAAACCTACATTATTCATACAGAAATATACAGACTTTTCAGCATTCCACATATATACAACTGTAATAACAACTACTCAGCGATGCGTTGGAGAAAAATACCCATACGTCAATAATCCAAAAAAATGATATTTTAAACACCACTTACGTTCGTTTCATACATACGAATTTTTAATAATACTCTAATTAATATTACCTTGTGATTTTTAATTAAGTATTTAGAAAATCTATACTTATAGAAACCTGAAATATTTTTCACCTAAAAATTGGTTATGCTCAAAGAAGTATTGTCAGGCAAAATATCAGAAAACATAATTTCATAGGAACCTGGAGAACAAGAAGGCAAAACAATGATTCCATAATGACAGCATGCAGAAACTGGAGAAAGGAAATTACAGAAGGAAATTGCAGGGGCAAAATTACAGGGGTTGGCAATCGCTAATTTCCAAAACCAACAATTATCAAAATCTTTATGGAGGAAACCGTTTTCCAGATCTGCTGTTTTCGATAACATTATCGAAATTTCCTCAGTTTTGGCCTGTCAATGATGAGAACTAGCATACAAACGGTTATTTATCGCTTTAAACAAAGCCGAAGTTCTGAGGAATTATCGATTACGCAGAACATCGGCCGGCGCCGAGAAGCGGTGCATGCGGTTCACAGTGGAAATCAGTATTGTCAGTGACGCTACAGCTCTACATCAGTGCCACTGATATGGACAAAAACACGATATCGTAAAGAGAAAATAATAATAAAAACAGTAATATAGAACAAAAGATAGCTCCCAATACGCATTGTTAGTTTATTTGCAGCGGAGGGCAAATTTAATAGAGAAAAAACAAACTTTCGTTCGACCTGGAAAATTTCAATAAACAGATTATTAACAGTGAACCGCAGGAAAACTAGAGAAGAACTAAGAGAACGCAGACCTCCGTCAACCAACGTAATATTAACAAAAATTCGAAATAGTCAAGAATTGAATATGCTTTTGGATCGTCATCAAAATCGAACCATCTAGTTGTTGCAACATGTCTAATGGCTCCGAGACATTTTATCAATGTCTGCCCAAAACATTCTGAGATATGCTGCTAACACACAGAAAAACAAACGCGCAGACAAACAAATAAACGGACTACCAGATAACATCAAAATTTATTTGTTTCTCGCGACATTCTCAACAATTCCTGTAAATTTTCATGAAGATCCTTCCGTAACATTTACTCTGAGTTATTTAACAAACGTACAGACAGACTAACGCCGGTAAAACATTGGCAGAGGTAAAAATTTATCTATACGTTTAAGTGACGCATCCGCTGATAATGAAGGCGAGTTGAGCTCGGCTGGTCTAAATGCCAATAACCAAAAATCTTTTAAGGACGTAGAAACGTAAGCACAAGCGTGGCTGTATTGCGAACAGTGCAGGTGTCTACCATGAGTCTGTGTGTCAGCAGCTATCTGTCCAACTGTTGTGATCGGAAGCTACACATTACCACAGGAGCGGTTTGTTTGTAACTGCACGTCCTACAAGCGGGCTGAGTGTGTTCGGACGTAATCCAGTTAGCTCTAATATTTTGTTAACGCTGCGAAACGATACTTCCAAACCAGTAAAGAAAACACACGTTAATGGCTAACTTAAATGTCAGCACTCCATATGGCCCAACACAGATCACTCATGTTTCGTTACGCACTAAAGACTAGGCTTCTTAAAAAGCACCCAACCTCAGAGTTTCATAACTATACGGAGGGCAGCACGCTTTTCTAAGTTTTATATATAATATACATTGATAATAAAGTTAGCATGCAGGATAAAAAGTATTCATGCTTTCGCATCTCACACACAAAGAAATCTCAATCGTTAAGTGCATATGTACCTCATCAGTTAATCAGCTCCTGGTTAAGATTTACTCTTTACTAGTAAATATAAGTTAACTGTGTTAGAGATTTCTCTGGGTGCCGAAAACATAGATGAGGAAGAGTAAATGTTGAATTAGTAAATTAATGTTACGCCGTAGCTGCGTTGTATGGGGAAAAAATAAAGAAATAGCACATTTCTTGGCAGCATGCAACTTAAGCGACAGATTGATTACATTAACTATTCGATCATTCACGTTAACATATGATGCGACTTTTCGCGTGTGTAATTTAGTGAAATTTGAGATAAACATATAGAGCACTTCGGATTAAATCAGATACGGAAAAGTAATGTATTTACATAAATGCAATGCAGAGGCATAACGATTTTTTCGCAAAATGCTCTGTTTTGAAACAGCGAGGTATATTCGAATAGAGCGTTGAAAAGGAGATGGAAGTACAGAGAAAAATATCCATGGAAATAGACATGGTCTGCTGCAGACCAGCGCTTACTTGGTCTTCAAGCGAAGTCGTCGTTCGCTTAGATCACCAATGATAAGATCCATGCTGCGACACAGATACGGCCGTTAGTTAAACTAGCGAAGTTGTTTGCATTCACTCAACTTTGGCTTAGATAATCTGCTCCGATAAGCTTGGACTGGGTCGGAAGATCAAATGAGAACGTTCGTTCCCAAGAGGTGAAACGAACCAGGTAATTCTACTTGGGTTAGATTATCATGCCATAAGCTGGGCAAATTTAAGACACCTAAACTCTATGTAAGCAATGCCAGATCTAAAAAAAAAATAAGCTCGATGCAAGTGGATCAAGGACCCAGGTGCAAGCGATGCGTTCCAGAATATTGGCACACAGCGAGAGCTGGACACGAGTGCGTGCTTCCCATTTTCTTTGAACCGATAGTTGAATTTAAAACCGAGTCGCACGTCATCCACATCAACTCGTTCGCTCATCCACTCGTCCATCCGAATGTGTTTCCCTAGAAGTAGCAGAAAAAAGAATGGTTTTGTGAGTTTTATTTTACTCCAAAGTGGCAGAGATATGATGCAGTAACTTGCCCAGCGACACTCGCGGGGGCAACTGATTTGCCGGTAATTATATTAATGACTGTTTGTGGCGTACACAAAGTTGTGCCGACAACGACGGTACAAAAAAATTCGGACGAGTGTGTGAGTGAACGCCTAGATATGAATGTCGTGTGAATTCGCCCGCCCTAACAGAAGTTGAAGTTTTGTGGCAGTTATACTTGCCCTAATTAATACTAACGTATGCAGAATCTGATCAAACTCATCTGCTTTAATTGAGCGGTTTTTTTTTTCTCTCACAATCCGTCACGCTGGAAAAATAAGTATGAATTCTAAAAAACGTAGAGCGCAAGATCGCCATTGAGTTAGTGACTGCGTGAATCATGAATTCTGGTTATAAAGTGCACGGCATACAACAGGGTTACACAGGAAGCGAAGAGCGTAACGGGAAGATTCACGAGAAATTAGCATCAAAGAGTGACGTCATCATCGACGAATCTATGGCTGAGCAGCCTAGGAGTATTTTAACTAATTTAACCAGAAAAATCGTCTCAAATTCTGAAATTCATCTCTAGCGTATAATTAAACTGAGAGAATATAAACTAATTTCACAATTATCAGTAGAAAATTGCAGTGCATGCTGGTGGAAACTTTCACAGCACTAGCGTCGAATTTGGTCTCTTATGGCGACCTGATTTAACTTCTTTTTCTTAATTGAAACCTTATTTACACTTCATATTCAGTTCACAGGGCTCTTCACAGAAGATATTTATTCCTTACCAACAAATATAAGCATCATTATAGCCAGTTCTGTAAGCGAGAGAAACCACAATAACAGTTAGCCTATTGCTCGAACTTTCTGTACTTAAGAACATTTTACGGTATTTTGCAGCTCAAGTAGCTGGTCAGTCATGAGCGGGAGATTGAATGAAATGAGTCGAAAAAATACGGTGATATGTTCAAGAAAACAACCTACGAAGGCCTGAGGTCCCACACTCAAAAATTTCGACCCGTCGATGTGATGTAAATTTGCAACGTGCGGTCACGGCTAAGTTTTATTTAGTACTATTGAGTCCTCCCGTTGCATTTTTTGCTTCCTGGGGTTACAGGTTAGTCACCCCCTTGTGAAGATCAGCTGACAAGTTCATAGCTCAATTAACAAATCTAAGCACTTTTTGATCAGCTAATAGAGGGTAAATATTGATAACCTCTTCGGAGTCGAGGCACTTAGCTGCTCATGCTATGGTAAAGGTTTTTTAGAAGAAAGTTTCAAATACAACAGTACCGGGGTAAGAAGGGAGTTGTGTGGACCACCATAGGAGGATCACAGTGAAAAAAAAATTCATTTAACCTCATTACTAGGGGAACCATTAATTATTAGTCTATGAATTTCTCAGCTCTTCTTCGTATAAACATAGCTGCAAATTAGAGCTACAGTTGAGTACGAACTTAAACGGTCAAGTTCACCACACACTCAAAACATCTCTGTGCTCGAGGTTTTACAAAATTACTAACTAAAGGATGGACTTCACAAATGTAGGAAATCACAACCAAAATCTCAGCTACTTTCAATTAAAATTACCAGCTTTAAAAAGAGATTTCTCAGAACAATCAACTGCACACAACGAAGGATGCTTTGGAGCAAATACGGTACATAAGTCACAAATGGGACTACTGTAGGTTCTCTGTACTGTCTAGCAACTATGACATAATAACTGCTGAAATTCCAAAGTTAATTCTTTTATCTAACAGTTGGAGACACAACTGGGTCGGAATTCCGGCCCAAGAATCTCATGATGGTAAAGACAACTGGGTAGAAGCGTCTGCCGAACAAAACATAAAAAATGCCAATCAGAATAGCTCAATTGCACAAATGTTGAGCTTTTTTTAGTTTGGCAGTAAAAGATTGTATTAGTTCAAGCGATGTCCCACAATATTATGCCATAAATGAGATAAGTAAAACATTGAAACTGAAGCTGAAGCTTTCTTGCAAAGGCCCAAGTAAGCGATGCAACACGCAAATCAACGCATGAAATTGCAACGGTCTACGAGAAGCAGTCATCAGCTATGGAGGTCGCTGATCTAGATAAATAATCTATTAAGCGAAGCAAAGTACGTGGCATTCATGGGCTGCACAAATAGCTTGATCTGAGGCGCACCCTGGCAACCACACACAACATAAGGGTGGGTACCCTCATCGGAAACACAAACATTTCCCCATGAGAAGGGAAAGCAGTCTCACCCCAAAGGAAAACATTGCACTCATCTACACCAGGTTCTTGGTTTCGTAATGAAGTAGCCGTCAGTTAGGTGCTCACTCACCTGAAGGGAGATTTGCCACGCTTCTTCCTGTCTGAGGCCTCAGGTGTTTTGCCTTTGCTGACGATGTTCATTTCACTGGAGGCTTTCGGCATACTGCCTGAGGGCAACACAAACATGCCAAACTAAGTATATCTGACAAACCGACTGCATGAGGAGGCACTGAAGTGATCTAGCATCACGGGCATCGTGTGAGGGCGGAACTGTTCCCATTACGGGAGAATCAGCATGGCTCTTTTGGAGAAGCAAGCTATGTAAGCTAGTACGGTTATGCAAAATGGCCATTGATCCTTCAGCAGGTTTGCATTATCATTTATTTAAGTACTTAAGCCACAAACTCGCACGCATATGTTCCATTCACTGTCACTGTATAGCGGTGATACCGATGACAATCTACGATCCGTATAAAAATAAATTACGTTTGGTTATTAGCATCACAATTGGAAATAAAAAATGCTAAGCCGCCACGGCTTAGCATTTTTATCACAAAGAAATCCAGGACAGAAACCATACTAGTTATGTCCACAAGCTCGCAAGTAAAGGTAAAGTCAACTTTAACTGCACCCTCCGCTTGGAAACCCACACGCACTGGTTCGTGCGGCAGACATAGTCCAACTAGCCCCAGAGGAGTATGTACAGCTGCAGCCGACGATGGTCGCTAAGAACTTTGGCGCCGAAACAAGGTTGAACGAGCCGCCACTCCCTTACCATAAGGGAAGTTCCTCCACGATAGTTATGTTAGTCTCCCTCCAAACTAATATATGGATTTTTCGGTTCCTCACGCAGTATGAAGATGTACTAAACGTCTAGTTCTATGTGAACCTATTCCCTTTATTGAGTTCTCTAATAAAGTTTTATCATTATTATCGATAATAATGATTATAAAAGTTAACGAAATGGGAACCTTCCGTGAAGTTACTTCTGACCTACCAACCACGGGAAAAGAAAATCATCCACTGTATTGAATCGAGAGAGAGTAAATTAAATGCTTGCAATAAGACAGTTTTTACTTTTGAAAACATGCATTCGTGAAGGACTACAACGAATATTACCATTGTCGTTATTATTGATACTCTTACTTTCTATTATTAGTAAAATTCTTATTACTCTTACCTGGTTCTCCGTCCGCCGCGTCCACACCGACGTCGAAGCTGCCCGCCTTACCAAGCTTGGGTCGCTTGGCAGGCGCCGCGAGGCTCTCCGTCTTGTTGTTGGTGATGATCTCGTCCGCCTCGACGCCCTCCTCAGGGTAGCTGCGGTGCAGGTCTGCCACAGCCAAAGTGAAGTCATGNTATCGTTTACTATCAATGCATGCCAAAAATGCGAAACAATGTCTTTACTGGCTGTGTTGTTTTATAATCTCTAAGCGAGTGATGTATTTCGTAAAATCTGCGAGTCTGGTTCACCCAGGCATTGTTGGCAAGAACCATATGCCGAGCGTGTTGTATGGTCACTCTTTACGAACCCTCCGTGCTGGTTAGACGTACTGGCCGTAACGTCTTGGTGAGTGAATTTTTTACTATAATTCTTATTATTGTGAGCTTCTAGTGAAATTCTCAGCGTTTAATATCACCTTACTTCTCTTGAATTAAACGGTATCCGTACCATAAGTCTAGGTATCGCTGGCTGGTACCAGACGTAGAAGCAGTGTTTACAGTGCGATCAGCTCTCAGCTGACGACGTAGCCAACACGTGTCGACCTTCCTGCTTAGGCCAACAGCTCAATGGCTACGGACTGCCATTAAAAGCCTTTGTGTGTTCCCCGGTGGCGGCAATGTAGTATTTTTATTTATAGTAACTATGTTAGCAGTTTTTATCTGGATTCCGTCAGTGTGATATCTAGCCGTTTCATTGTTTTTACCTGATCAAGCCACAATGTGATGTCCAGCTGTTTTATTGTTTTTTTCTGGATCAGGTCAATGTGATGTCCAGCTGTTTTATTGTTTTTACCTGATCAACTCAATGTGATGTCCAGCTGTTTTTATTGTTTTTATCTGGATCAGGTCAATGTGATGTCCAACTGTTTCAGTGTTTTTTACCTGATCAAGTCAATGTGATGTCCAGCTGTTTTTATTGTTTTTATCTGGATCAGGTCAATGTGATGTCCAGCTGTTTCAGTGTTTTTTACCTGATCAAGTCAATGTGATGTCCAGCTGTTTTATTGTTTTTATCTGGATCAGGTCAATGTGATGTCCAGCTGTTTTAGTGTTTTTTTTTTATAGGCTAGCTAGTGGCCTTCATCTGTGTTGTGCGAACACGCTAACGTTACAGTGAGTGACAGAGAGAGTGTGTAGCTATGCTGGGCAGTCACATTTTTTTTTGCCGCACCATGCTTAGGTCCCGCCACGTGTGTGAAGGACATAGATTCAGCGTATGATTTCTCTTGTTGGTTACGTACCACATCCCCGGGGCGGTCAGATCATAAACTAAGCAGTTTCTGTCGGTGCTTCGAGCTTTGTTCGGCTAAGATTAAGATTTACCGCCGGCAACAGTTTGGTCGAATTCATCTGCAGGAGTTAAAGTCAGCCGTTAAATGTTTCTTTTTGCTGGAGTCCCCTTAGTTGCATTATGGGTTTCCAGACTTTACAATATGCTGCATTTGGGTCGTATTTCCTGTCCGTGGGCGCTCAAGTTTGAAGTTTTGATAATAATAATAATAATAATAATGACCTAGGCATATAATTCTGCGGCAGCGCCTCAATTAGAGTAAAGATTTTGGCTATTTGCTGGACACACTGTGCAGTCCGGCGTCATGCTTGTGATGGTAGTCATTAGGAAACCGCGACGCTGTATTNTGTATTGGCAGCTATTATTTAAAAGCATAATTGTAATCATGTGAGCGGCGTGCACCACCGCTATATATGGCACAAGCTGAAGTATTGTGCGCCATACTGGTAGACGACTAGTGTCTCGCATCAGAATGAAACTTGTCGGAATAATGACACAAAATGTAACTGTTCTTATAAACTAAATGACTTTAGTAGGCGGCACTCCGGGCATCTGGCCCAGCATGTATTTTTGTGCTCTGTATTAGTAATAACCTTCTCTTCCAGAACGTTGTATACTACTGAAGGGAAACATGTGAAATAAAGAAACGAAGACAGAAGAGTTTTCTTTTCACCCCGGAAAGCTACGCGGACCGTTAAGAGATTAAAGCCGGGAATCCGCGACACTGGGGCCAACTCCGATGTACGCGCGGCAAGAAAAACAGATTTTTATGACAAAGATAATTAATGCAAGCGATGCTACGAACGAACTACCTTTGATATCAAACATTCAGAGCCCAGATTAACACTGAAGCTATCTTTAGTATCAGACATGGAAGAACCGAAGTCAATCTCAAAACTACCTTTGATAGTAGACAGGCATAACCTCTCTTAACAAAACAAAATTGTCTTTTATATGAGAAATTAGAGTCTAGAGTAACACCAATCTTACCTTTGATATCAGACATCAGACACCAATATTACCTTTGATATCAGACATGGAGAAGCCCGAGTCCAGCATGGAGGAGTGCATGTCTGGCTGAACTACGGACGTCTGGATGGCTTCCGAAGGCACGATCCTGTGCTGCCGTATGCGGACTGTGTTCCACCGTCTCTCCTTCTCTTCCTCGCTGGGAAGCAAACAACGAATTATGACACAGTAACTTTTTCGGTTCTTTTTAGCGAATTTCTGTTCATGTACCAGGGATCGCTTACGGACGCATGTTTAGATGAAATTCTTTTTACTTCTCAATACAGTGAATAAACATAAGCCTGGAGGTTACCAGAGTTAGGTCTCGAAAGCCTAGTTAAAAACGAAGTAATAATAACTAGAGAGCACTTTGAGAGCGCATACCTCCGCCAAACAAGGCAACGGTAACGAAAAATTCAAATGGCTTCTGAAACCATGATTTTCTTTATATCAACACCAAAATCTAATCATTTATGCCTTTCAATTGTATAAACAGTTGCTGTAATTTTCGTGAAGATCAATGACTTTTTGAGTTATGCTGCTAACAAACATAATGACAAACATAAGTCAAACAGACAAACCGATCACCACCAAAATGTAATCATTTATGTCTTTTAGCATTACTAAAAAGTCCTGTAAATTTCACAAAGATCTATCCATAGCTTTTTGAGTTATTGTGTTAACAAAACATAAAAACAAACACAGCGACAAACATCCGAACGAACAAACAGATCATTGCCAAAATTTGTTTACACTTCGTAACATATCTAACAACTCATGTAAATTTCATAAACAAACACGACAAAAATAAAACCTACTTGACGGAGGTAACAAACAACATGTGAACAACGTGACAGTAAGATCTTTCTTCCAGTTGTGTTGCTTACATGCTTTATTGACAATTTCTCGATTGCAGATACGAGCTGAGTATTTTCCTATTTTCTACGATGCCTGCAAGCATATAGTCGATCAGATTTAATAGCGGTCTACATGGACAGCGCATCCAACCTCAGGTCCCCATACACATAAGTCTACACGCTAACTTATTGCCCCGATAGTGATGAGTCCCAATGCATAACTAGAGCACTCTGAGAGCGCTTACCTCCGCCAAGTGAGCCAACGGTAGCAAAAATTCAAATTGGCTCTGAAACCATAATTTTCTTTGCATAAACTCCAAAATCTAATCATTTGTGCCTTTTTATATTAATAACNCAAGCTTGGGTCGCTTGGCAGGCGCCGCGAGGCTCTCCGTCTTGTTGTTGGTGATGATCTCGTCCGCCTCGACGCCCTCCTCAGGGTAGCTGCGGTGCAGGTCTGCCACAGCCAAAGTGAAGTCATGGAAATTTTCCCGTCGCACAGAAAAAGTTATTTCAAACAAAAACATAGAATTTCGATGAAGATATGACAAAATCGTTGGCTATTCGAACATGGATCAGAGCTCGAAATAAAGATTAACTAGGATCAACTCCGATGTACGCACGGCAAGGAAAACGGATTTTTATGACATAGGTAATTATTGCAAGCGATGCTACGAAAGAACTACCTTTAATATCAAACATTCAGAGCCCAGATTAACACTGAAGCTATCTTTAGTATCAGACATGGAAGAACCGGAGTCAATCTCAAAGCTACCATTGATAGTAGACAGGCATAATCTCTCGTAATAAAAGAAAGTTACCTTTTATATGAGAAATTAGAGTCTAGAGTAACACCAATATTAACCTTTGATATCAGACATGGAGAAGCCAGAGTCGAGCATGGAGGAGTGCATGTCCGGCTGAACTACGGACGTCTGGATGGCTTCCGAAGGAACGATCCTGTGCTGCCGGATGCGGACTGTGTTCCATCGTCTCTCCTTCTCTTCCTCGCTGGGAAGCAAACAACGAATTATGGCGAAGCCACTTTTTCGGTTCTTTTTAGCGAATTTCTGTTCATGTACCAGGGATCGTTTACCGACGCATGTTTAGATAAAATTCTTATTACTTCTCAATACAGTGAATAAACATAAGCCTGGAGGTCACCAGAGTCAGGTCTCGAGAGCCTAGTTAAAAGCGAAGTAATAATAACTAGAGAGCGCTTTGAGAGCGCATACCTCCGCCAAGCAAGGCAACGGTAACGAAAAATTCAAATGGTTTCTGAAACCATGATTTTCTTTGTATCAACACCAAAATCTAATCACTTATGCCTTTCAATTGTATAAACAGTTTCTGTAATTTTCGTGAAAATCAGTTAATAACTTTTTGAGTTATGCTACTAATAAACATCATGATAAACACAAGTCAAACACACAAACCAATCACGACCAAAATTTAATCATTTATGTCTTTTAGCATTACTAACAAGTCCTGAAAATTTCATAAACATCCATACATAAGTTTTTGAGTTATTGGGTTAACAAAGTACAAAAGCAAACACAGCGACAAACGCACGAACGAACAAACAGATCATTTTCAAAACTTGGTCGTTTACTTTTCGTAACATATCTAACAATTCATGTAAATTTCCTAAGAATCAGTCCATAACTTTTTGAGCTATGGCATGAAAAAAAATGAGGCTGACAAACAAACAAAAAACGGATGGACGGATCTTCACCAAAAGTTAATCATCTGTTACTATTAACATGCCAAACAATCCCTGTAAATTTCGGAAAGATCCGTTCATAACTTTTTGCGTAACGGTGACAGACAAAAAGACAAAGAAGCAAGCACGACAAAAACAAAACCTACTTGACGGAGGTAACAAATAACATGTGAACAACGTGACAGTAAGATCTTTCTTCCAGTAGTGTTGCTTACATGCTTTACCGACAATTTCTCGATTGCAGGTACAAGCTTCGTACATATTTTTTATTTTCTACAATGTCTGTAAGCATATAGTTGATCAGATTTAATAGCGGTCTCCGAAACTGCATTTTCATCAACATGGATCGCGCATCAAACCTCAAGTCCCCATACACATAAGTCTACACACTAACTTATTGCCACGATAGTGATGAGTCCCAAAACATAATTACTATTTCTGTCTACCGGTGCCCACATGGTCCGGACTATCCCCTGTTACAGCTGCACTACCATTACAGCCGCGGTCCTCGCTCTATATAGCTGCAGCAGCAGCTGTGTCGACACTGCGGCAGTGTTCAGCTTCGTGCAGTTTCAATCTACTCTGTAAATCAGTTTTACTTCACCAGTCTTACGAAATCTCTGAAGAAAACGTCAAACGTTTCGATGGTATTTTTTTACGCAAGAATTTGGTTTCATTATAAATCAAACGGTTTTCAATATCCTCACGAGAAAAACAACAATACTGGAAATTACACAATCACGAATTTCAATGGAATATAAAATCCACAGTTTTTACAAATTCAGTTTACTGAGAATTAAGGTAGCGACTTTTTAATCTCCTTAACGAGCTCCACAGACGAGCTCAACTTCGCTTCTATGTACAATGAGCGTGCGGCTCGCAAAGTGGCCCTGGCACTGAGAATCCTCAGCTGGTTCTTTCACAAGCATCAAACAACATTTTTTTTAGCTGCTTCAAGTTTTCAAGTTACTGAGTTGAGAGTGAGTGCGTTCTGGAGGACATTATCCTCGTTCGAATGTCTTAAACCTCACGACCCCCAAGGGTACTTCAGTGACATTCCAGGCAGGTAATATTGCATTTGGCAGGAGTCCTTGCTGAGAAGGTTAGTTTGCAGAATTAAGTAGGTAGGTAGCTTCGTGAGGTAGGCCGTCGAATGGTGGTAAGCGACTGATACCATGAAACTCATATCTGCTCCCGTATAGGGGGCCATGGAAGGGACCCTCCGCACTTGTATTTCTTTCTTCTGTTTCTTTTTCGTATCTCAGAGATGCTTTGCACCTTTTTCGGTCAGTAGCAGCGCACTGACCACTTCTATTCTAATAGAGCTCATATGAGTTCAATTTGACTTCTCAACGTTGATGTGCCGGCTTTTTCTGAAATTTACAGTATATCTTATAACTATCTATATTGATTGTCATATTGCATCCGGGAAACAACGGAGAAAATACCGATGTAATCATAACTCACTCAATGAACTCTGAGCTGCAGACAACGGGAAGTGACATCCTCAGGAATTCCCAATTGGCTCTCTCGCAGGCCTCGAACATCTTGGAGGAGATCTTGAGGCAGGGCGGCGTGTCGGAACCAGCAGGGATGCGCGTCACCTCCACAGTCGAGTCCACCAAGTCGTCTAAGTTTTCGAACGTTGGCTGGTCTTTGGTGTACCAGAAGGTCACCGGCTTCTCCATGTTCCTGAAAAGGAAAAGATCTTATCAAATATTGCTCCTTCCTGCCAGGGTTGCGACGCCTGATGAATCAAGTCCGACTTAGGCTCCTGGATTCAGGCAATTTCCGGATCTGCCTCCAAGCGGCAACCCTGCTGTCTGCTGTATAGCAGAGGGTTGTATGGCAGTATATGAATGAGGCAGAATGTAAACAAGGCTTACTGTATAGGGCACATTTAGGGACAAAAAGACCAAAACTTGCTCTACATTACGCACACCAAAACGTTTCCATTCTAAACATAGACAAAGAGAACGTGGAGTGGCAGGGATCTATAAAAGAAGTACGTAATGGGTGCCATGCAGAACGTTGAGACGTCAAGAGCCATGTATTTTGAGTGCTAATTCGCTAGCTTTTAATTTTCATTGTTAAAATAAGGTCGACGTGTTTGCTACTGCAACTCCCATCAACACTACACATGAATTTAGGGTCAAAACAAGGATTCAACTAAATGTTCAATTGTATGCAACTCCTGTCTATATTGCACACGAAGGGAGAGTCGTACTTTTAGGTAGTGCGGTTGCCAGGATATGGCAGGATGGGTTGTATCGCTCCCGCAATATAGACGCAAATTTGATCAGAATCCGTTAAAAGGTAAAAAGTACACTTTTAACTTACACACAGAAAGGCTCGTATCCCTCCTGCAGGCCGTAGGTGGTGAAGTATTTGAGCTGGCTAATGTCCTGCCCAAAAGCAAATTTGGCCCTCTGACCAACACCCAAGGTGCAGGCGGGCACGAAAGCGTCGCCCTGGACATCACTGAAGGCCGTCTCTGAGCCGCTCGCGTCCATCATCAACTCTCCGTTAAGGGAGAAACCTGAAAATATTGAAAACGGTAATTGATCATTCAGTGACTCAGGAGTTACATGGAACATGACGCTAAATTCGAGTAGTCGCACATACTACAAGCTAATTTGTAATCAAATTATTTATCGTGCACATGTTTTTAGTAAGGGCCAAGTCAGTTTCCATGTCCAAATTTGTTAGAGTGAATAAGTCCATTCTGAATCATATGCATTTAATAAAAAATTGTTATTTTCCTGTACTTGAACACCTACTGTAACCGAGGTAGAAAGAGGGGAGTCTATCTTGTTGAGTACAATGGCCACAAATGCTACTACCTTTTTCAAAACTTAAGCCCAACACTTCTACAAAGATGGTATCGGTGGAAATTACAATTACTGGAAGCAGCACTGTTCATTATCTAAAACATAGCACCTTCAACTGTTGATGGCATCAGTATACTTAACTGCAAACGAAGGAAGCACCTCACAGTATAAACTAGGAACTGGAGAGTCGAATTAGAGATCTCTTCACCGTTTCCAAAATGAAAGCTAAAAATTCTGAAAGGCAAAACTCATAATCAGAACGAAGCTTGCAGTATGGTTCAGAAGAAATCCAGTTACGTAACAGGAAACTGCCAGGTTCCTTTACAATAATTTTGCTTCAGATGTTCGCTTAGGCTTACCTTGCAAAATTTCTGCCCACGATTCATGAAATTTAAATTAAATTTCCATTGGTTTCCCAATGAAAAATAATTAAAGACGCAAATCTACTCAAGTTTGCTGGTAGGGACTTACTGAAGAACTTCAAGATTCGGACTCTCTGATGGACGATACTTACACAACTTATTGGTGAACGTTATAGACAGACTTTATGATAAATTTCACTGGCAGACTTTAGAGCCTCGGGCTCACCGACGAACCTTAGAGACGCGGACTCGATGGGTACGAAATCGGACTTACAGGCTAAATGAAACACATGAGACTCACTGATGGTCCTGTCGACGAGGTCGAGACAAACACCCACAATGTCACCTACAGCCCACCGGTGTCCGTAGCTCTCGAAGGTGCCACAGTTGCACTTTTCCTCCTGAAGAGCAGCGCCGTGGATGGACAAACAGTCGTTAGTACACACAAAAAGCCTTCACAACGAAAAAATAACTTGAAACACCTAGCCATACCGACCACACCGTTGGAGTATCGCCTGAGGAGCAAGATGAATTTGAGGAAACACACACAAACTGCTATTGTACAGCAGACGCTCCACAACTCCCTAACAAAATATTTGGCCGTCCCAGAAGCTAAAATCGTAAAGCAGCTTCTAGGGCAGCCGCAAAGTTTGATAGGGCTGCCAAAACTGAAGAGTATGGGCAGCAGTGGCAGAGAATAAGCAGAAGTTTGGGATGGTCTCGAGGAAAACACACACAGGCGTTAGTAAAGCGATCAGAGCTGTAAAACAAACAGTTACAAAATAGTTAGTCACATAACACGTGTAGTAACCCGAAGTTCTGTATGCCTCTAAGAGTAAACAGTATTAGTAAGGACAGAGAAGGTGTCGATATAGGTTAGTTAGCACATGCATCAATAAATCAATGCCAATTAAGCCAGCTTCCAAATTCTGAGGGCTGCAGGAAGATATATTAGTCATCAAAATATAAAACATCGGACCAGCAGCAAGCATACATAAGCCGTAAGCGTGTAGCTCTTATGCCAGTTAGTAGGCCATGGAGGCATAGCCTGAACATTTGGGAACTTATAAAAAGCTGGACAGACTCACTAACAATCTGAAGACACTTATGGTGGTGAAGATGCCTTCTAGTAAGGGATCCATTGACTGCAATGAACGGCCATTGCAGAGCTGACACTTACGAGATAGTTCAGCAGATTTGGCGCTTACAATGAACCAGCGCCGCAGATCTGGCACTTACGATGGACCAGCGCCGCAGATCTGGCACTTACGATGGACCAGCGCCGCAGATCTGGCACTTACGATGGACCAACGCCGCAGATCTGGCACTTACGATGGACCAGCGCCGTAGATCTGGCACTTGCGATGGATCAAGCACTCGACAAACATCAACTCGACGCTCTCGAGTAACTCACTAATGGACCAGTCGTGAAGATCGAGCATGACACCCACGATGTCTCCGACGCGTACTCGTTGGCCATAGACCTCGTGCATGCCGCCATGACACTTCATATGCTATAAGGGTGACAGAGCGTAGCTGCTAAAGCAGGCAAGTCTACACAAAAATGGGCTCGTGTGCCAAGCAGGACTTGTCAGTCCCCTTACTTGCGACAGCCATGCATGTCAGCTTGCATTCAAGGTGGTGTTCGAAAAATTAAGAGAACAGCAACCATAGAACGCAACAGTACTTGACTCTTAGGTCTGACGCTGGCGGCCAAAAGTCGGCAACGAAAAAATGGGATTTTCTCGAGAGCTTTCTTTTCCCCCATCTATTACTGAAGGAAAAAATTCTAAGGTACCCAACATTTTTCTTGCGGAGATGGTATCTTGGATACGACGGGGACGCACTTTGGCGCTTGCCTGCATGACCGTGTCTGGACATGTTCATAATAGCTCTTGAGAAAATCCCATTTTTCCCATTTCGGCCGCCAGCGTCAGAGGCCACTTGGACCTAAGACTCAAGTACTATTGTGGTCTATGAAACAACGCTAAATTTGGGGAAAATCTGAATCCATAACTGTCAGATTCCCATCTCAAAATGGATGATATTTTTATTTTTTTGTACGCCTATGGTAAAAATTCTCTAAATTTGTTTAGTAAGGGTAAATTGACAATTACGATGAAATTCAAAGTATGAATTCTAATGTTCACATCGATGCGGCGCTCAAGGCTTAACTGTCAAATTTCCATTTCAAACCGGAAATGGATTTTCATTGTTTTTGCAAGCGTTTCATTTTCCGCATTACCAGAACAAAATTTAAAGAAAAACTCGAGTCTATTATAGGACGACAATTTTAAAATCTAAGAAAAATCAGGCTTTGACGAACATCGTAGACGAGGTGTGAGGCATGGCTGGCAAGCGAGGGGACAGCAACAGACAAGGGTCAAGGATTTATACCTCTTGCTACTGCGAAAATGTGGTTTTCCATTGAAATTAGACGTACGGGACGGTTACGGAAATCACGATGTCCATAATCGGCTTTGTCACAAAAAAGGCGCTGCTTAACCTTTCGAAAATGGGTACAGATTAGGAGATCACGATGGCTATCAAGCGAGACTCAAAATGTGGGATGGTAACTCCAAAAATATATGTGGGTGTGGTTATTTCAGCGCATGGGGTTGTAGTTTCAAGTGTGGGGTTGTTACTTCAACGCATTTGGGTTGCAATTTCAAAATGTGTGGTTGGTTACCAATGTTTCAAGAAAAAAATTACTTAGTATGAAAAGCTCACAAACTGGAATCAAAGGGAACGCTAATCATCACATCGTAATTAAAGTCCGGTTAGCAAATATGGAAGACAGAAAACTACAAAGCTTTTTTCCATAATTAAATGTAAACTAATAATATATCATTACAAGCTGGCGACTGACACACAGTTTGTGAGTTAATGAACTTGGCCTTCAACCAACAAGCACTAGTAGGGTAAGATATGTGGCTGATAACAGATTAAACAACATCACAATTGAATTTTATAAAACCAAACATAGCGAAAGAACCTCGGCATCGAGTTAACAAGAAATATTAAAGTAAATTCAACGCCTTTTTCACCTGATCTCCCAACACCAAAGTAAAAAAGTGCGCTGGCTTGACTCAGCTGCGCATGCGTCGTATCAATTTCTAGACAGTGAGTTTAGTCCTCACGTACGGGGCCTAAAATTCCAACCCTAGTTAAACTTTAGTTTTCAGTACTTCGCCAGGGAACGTTCTGTAATTACCGGCATTGCTCACATTCAGTTGAGCTGAATTTTTAGAATCAAATGTCTGGCAAAGATTGCTTTTATTCGAGTCATTCATGTTCAGATACGTATGCTTTATGAAGAAACTGAAGAGGTTTCGCGATTGGACGAATATCTGAAACTACCTACTACAAGCTTTAAATCTCGGCTTTTATACTGCCTAAAATAGAATATTTGGCTACCCTAGAGCAGCACTTGGTTGGCACTGGTCAGGCTACAGAAGCTTAACAACGTATTATCAACAGTGCTTCCTCCATTTCGAGGCTTCTGCGCTGACTCAGAAATGACGCCTCTAAGTCAGTGGGATCCTCAAGAAAACTCAGTGGCTATGTTATTCAGGGAAACCCCGTGCATTGCGCAACATGACCCAGAAACTTGAACTTCAGCCACCAACCGAAAGGGAGCATCCACACTGTATACACAATAAAATAAGTTTCAGTACAGTTGAGTTTTTAAAATTCCTAATCATAGATTTAGTAAAGCAGCAGCATGTACCGCAGAAGATGAACTGTCCTTCGACATATGTTCAGTAACAAAATACGATACACCGTTTGTTTGACCTTCGAACCATGACTTGGCCGCTGCATCGCCCTCTAAACGATAATGAAGGTTAACCCTATTCACACCAAGCGGTGTTATTTCCTCAGTCATCTACATCATGTTAACATAATGACAATAGCTCATAGAGGGCCGGGGCGTAAGTCCCGGTGCCTCTCTGGGAATAGTCTAATTTAATCTATGTCCGATTGTATTCATGTAGGGAAAAAACTTTCATAGCGAGAAAGCACAGTGTGTTACAGATAGGGTTAAACAATAAATTTGGGAAGATGAGGCTTCTCCCGTTAGCGAGCAAGTGACCATACATGTTCACTTTCATGATGGAATGGTTATATATTGCTAAGAGAACGTTCTGGACGTAGCCGCTCGGTGAAGGTTTAATCCATAAACGTTTGTCGCTCAGGAATAGCACCGCTATTGTAGCCCCCGAACACTGGTACCCAAGCAAATTTTTTGGCTGTCCCAGAAGCTATAACTGTGAAGTAGCTTTTGGGGAGGGTGAAAATTGTGTTAGGGAAGTGGAAGCCAATGGTTCACAGCGAGAATATAGGCAACACACAGCCAAAGTCAAGCCAGCAAAAGCTATTCAGTGTTATTTTACGGCACGTTTGTCTTTAAAAAAAGAAGTCAAGTGACGTCCGCAATTCCGCCCCGTACACACGGCCGACATATTAAAAGTTATAAGCCTAAATAGCAGACTTAATTCTTTACCGTCCAAATTAAGCCCATAATTTTCTAAATAACTCTCTTTGGAACGTAATCAAATTGTCCTTTCCATTTCTAAACCTATCTAATTCAGGCTAGCTTGTTACGTGGCTTTTTTCCCTATAGGATATACTGGGAGAAAAACCTAGTAGCAAAACAGCGCAGCCTGAGCACGATAGGATTCAAATTATAAGTTCCGTGTAGAACATTTATAAGTTCTATAACGCAATACATTCGGAACCTTTAAATGCTCTGTATTAAGAAATACTCTAAGGTAATATAAAAAAGTAAGAGAAATGAATATGAGGGCAGTTAAAATGAAAAAATAATAGATTTGGTTCGAGAAACAGATGTTAGATTGTTTCCATTACGTAAGAGCGGTCATAATAATAAAAACACGACGAATTTTTTTCAGCTTGAAGTAAGCCTTTGTTTCAATTCTTTGTTTTTTAATAATGTTGGACGGTAAAGAATTAATGATACTTGCAACTACTGCTAACTGTGACCAGCAGTACAATACTGCTTCTAATGCCGCGGCCGCACTGCATGATTGCAAGCTCAATTTATGAAGGACGTGCCGCTCATACGTCGTTCAACTGAACTTTTCTATGGAATCCAGGATATCGACTTGCATTGTGTGAGAATCGGCCCATAAGTTGAGCATACAACTGCATACTGTGGTCCGGCTTAATATGCACAAAAGACAGATTCAGCTAGATACTCTAGTATCTAAATACATTTATGCAGATACTCTGGCATCAAAATGCCTTCAGCTATATACCTTGGCTCTGAAGCGTTACTTAGCAACTGCCCAAGGCAAAGGTAGTTAATTCCTTTGACACTGAAAGGTTATTAGCTGACTCTGCCTTCTGTGCTACAATATGGCCATACCACGGGAGGTAATAAATGGTGACAGTTCTAGAATATAATACCACAAAATAGCATAACTACTACCATGAAAAATTATCAAGCGAAATACACAAAGTAAAAATTTTGATACACCAAAGCCAATAGCATCGAGAAACTAAGAGACAAGACTGGACATGAAATACGAAGCCGTAACTACGCAAGTTGTTTCATCAATACCAAGCTAGCAAAATTACTCTACAAATACAAGCCAAAAAGCTTCAGGGCGCAAAATACCAAATGTTAAGATACGTACTTAAAGCTTATTAAAATGTAAAAAAAATTGGGTAAAGCTGAGCTGCCGCAATAAAAGTTTTATTTTAAAATTCTTCTACTCGTGCGAAGTAATAACAATCAAAATAAACAAAAGATGAAAAAAAATGCAAATACGCTGATGTATAAAATGACCGAGAAATATCATTATACGTACGAACCTTTAAAACAATGCAAACGACATCAATATAATCAGAAGAAAAGGAGAATAACTCAGAACTACCATTCGTACCCACACGAAAAAAGTACTAACTCGTTCGTTCTCTATAGTAATAAATATTTATATCAATAAATTTTAATTCATCCGTTAACTTAATAAGAAGAGCATAGTTATAACAAAATTTCAAAAAAATACAATATTACAGTAGAGCAAAAAAAAATTGCACAATAGATCGGAAGCTGAATAAATATATCTATAAAAGATTAATAAACAGAGTGTAGTGAACTCGAGAAGTCCTGGAAGCCAGCCAGGTATTGGTGAATCTAACTTTTGTGCGTTACCCGCGTTACGAAATT
>LQNS02278099.1:320792-345236 GCA_001587735.2 Parhyale hawaiensis | reverse complement strand
ATATATCGCAGGTACGCATGACGCGTAAAAGATGAATTTTTGCGTACTGTAAATAAATACTCGGCAGCAGCTTGTACGAGTTACCTCGAGGTCAGTTGGAGGACTTTAACAATACCAGTATAGCTGCGGTTTAAACGCAGTGCATTATCATGAAAATGGATACCATTACCGCAACTAACACCAAAAGTAGAAGATGTCCTCCACAGCTTGTAAAACCATAACCTCAAAGAGGTTATGATTTTGCAGGGGATTAAGCAGTTTGAATATTTGTCTGTCTGGCTGTTAACAACCAAAGTCCAAACGTCATGGACGGATCTTCATGAAATTTGCATGAATTGTTAGGAATATTTCAAAAAGCAAATGATTAATTTTTTTTTGTTTGTTAGTCCGTTTGCATCTATGTTGTTTTAATGTTCGTCGCTAACATAATCCCAAAAGTTAAGAACGAATCTTCATAGAATTTGTATGAATTTCACAAATGTTAAAAGGCACCTATGATCAAATTTAGAAGATGAGCCATTAGTCCATTCGTGCGTTTTGTTTGTCAAAAGATCACTGAAAAAGTTATGAACAGATCTTCATGAAGTTTGTAGGAAATGCTAGAAAGGCCCGAATGACCCATTTTACTAATGATCTCTTGCATCTTCGTTCGTTTGACTATTTGATTGTCTTATTGTTGGTTAGATTATAACTCAAAAAGTTATGGAGGATTCTTCAAGAAAATTACAGTAACTGTTAGGAATAATACGAGGGACAGAAGACCAAATTTTGGTAATGATCGAATAGACAGCCTAGCAGCTGGATCATTTTACAATGGTCTGCGCTCTCGAAGTGGTTTTCTAGTAATGAAGTAAAAAATCATTATCGCTTCTCGTGTCACACCTACAGGTCCATCATAAATATTGTCGAGACGAACATCATACTCACATGGTGTCCATCGAAGGCCCACCCCTTGTCGTCAGCACCGAGCTCGTTGCCAGGAGGACAGTTAGTGGCAGCCCAGCCTATCCTCAAGGGCCCGGTGGTCAGGACCTCCATCTCGAAGTACCACTTGCCGCTGGACACGGCAAAGGTCTTCTCAAGTCTGTAGGTGCGGTACTCCACGCGCCTGCCTTTCTTCTGTTCCTCGGTGCCTTGGGGGAGCGGGGGTGGAGGGACATGAGTGCGGGGCAGCCCTACAAGAACTGCATCAGGAACTTGGCACTGGCAATATTAAAGAGCTAAGGAGATGCAAGGCAATGCTGTGTTCGGGAGTTGAGTGCTGCTTTCTCATGAAGCAAATCAAGGATCATGAAAGTGAGTTGAATGATAGCAGTAGAGGAACAAAGATTGTAGTTAACTAGGGAGAAGGGTGACAGTATCACATGAAATACATCCGGGATAAGAATTTTTTGCTCGGGACTTGGGTGGCAGTGCCCCTGCGTTATCCCCGAGAATAGATTTGTTATCATCTTAGGAAGTGGGTTGTAGTGCCACATGCATCACATCAGGGTATAAAAATGTTAAATTATCAGCTCGGGAATTGGGTTGGTAGAGCCGCATGTATTACAACCGGGATGAGATTTGTTACCAGGTATAGAAATAGGTGGTAGTACCACATGCACTAAATCCGGGACTAGGTTCGAAAACAACTCGTACACTAGGCGTAATACCAAGGGAACGACATCAAAGCTTACTTTGGGGAGTTGAGTGGTAGCAGTACATGAACAATACATATTTGTAAGCAGGTAGGGAGATGGTTTGTCATACCACACGATCCACAAGAAGGACTAGGCATCGCAGTTAGACAGGAAAGGAAATGCTACCAGGAATCGATTTGGCATCAGTTAGGGAAGAATGTGGTGGTGCTTATGAACCCTTTCAGGGACATCCAAGCAATAGTAGACTCTTATACCCTCCACCATGGTGTACTAGATTGTAATCCCTGATCCAAGCAATAGTAGACTCTTATACCCTCCACCACGGTGTACTAGATTGTAATCCCTGATCCAAGCAATAGTCCTAAAGAGATGGGTGACGGTGCTACGTGAATTATATGAAACACTAAGTCGCTTAATTAACTAGGGAAATATTTGGCCCCATGAACTACGCATCCAGTGAGAAACTAAATCTCGTAATCAAGGAATTGGATGGTAGCTCCACAAAAACTACACCAGGGACGGATCTGCACTATCATAAACATGGCAAGTAAGAAGGTAGGCGGGCACGTAGTAACACAGGAAATGAGCGCCATTAAAAAACCAACTGCCTAATGTCAGTATATGATCAATGAATAAAAAACAAAACAGTAGTACACAACCATTTCCCAGAACTACCACGGCGAGCAACAAATGGCAAAGAGTCAAAATGTTGCAATACCACAAAAGGAACCATAATTGGTACTACAATTGCATAGAATAACTAGGGTGATAGGGACAAAGAACACTACTACCCAAAGTGCACTGCTTAGTTGAACCTCATTCGTTCCCAAATACCAAGTGCGCTTTAGCGGCATTGCGGTACGATATCGTACCGAAACCGAAAAATATTCATAACTTCGTTTATGTCCTAGTTCTAATATTTATTGTTTCCTTCATTGCAGGTCTATCTTTTCTCTGTGTGTTGCATGCATAGTCTGTGCTAGAAAGTATGCTAAGTAATGATGGTAGCCGATTCTTAAGAAAACACTGTAAGATGATGCTGACTAACAAAAGTATGGGTCTGTCGTATAGTAGCTACTACCTAGTGTTAATTACCGGTAGAAACTGTGAGTGAAGATACAGCTACAACTTATTCTACCAAAGAATAATAACTATGTGCAAAGGAAAAAGACAACTGATATAAAAAGGATATTAATCAAAAAGTTATTTCTCGCAACTGTAACTGCATATAGTGAAGAAAAGAATTAGCTTACTGAATAATACTTTTGCTAATTAAATGTTCGTCACAAAACCCGCAGACTTTTTAAGTTTAAATTTTCGGGGTAAAAGCTCAGATTCTTATAGTTATAATATTCAGGGTTGAACGAAATTTTTATAAAATATTTTGGACTGAATGAGTAGATCTTTATAGTTTGGAATTCAAGTCCGAAAGTGATTTTTATCGTAATTATGTGGGGATGAATGCGATTTTTATTGTTTAAATAACTTATTTGGGGCTGAACGAGCAGATTTTTATCGTTTGCATATTGGAAACTGAAAGCGTATATTTTGTAGCTGATTTACATACTGAATATTAAACAAGCATACAGAGTCTCTTGAAACAGGGAACCAACAAATAACTTGACAACACAGTGGATACGATATCATACTGGCCCTAGAGTCTTTTATAGAGGTACAGTATGAATGCGCCATCATGTTGCAATTCATGATGTTATTATTCACGTACCAAGAAAGGCTGCATGATCAGAAAACTGTTATAAATACTTTTTCGACAAAAAAAAAACTCTTTCCTCTAGTGCACTCTAGGCCAGTGAAGAATTTCTATCCAGGAAACAAGGGAAATAAAGAAGTGAATACAAGATTTGGACTTTCTATATCTTGGCACCAATAACTCTCTTCTCCAGTGTAGGACACACACTGGACCAAGTTGAGTGAAGAAATTACTGGGACAGAGTATGTAAACCAATGGTGGGCATTAGATAGTTTTCTAAAACTTCGATTATGTGGGTTAATTGCGGTAGCCTTCTGTTCATTAGGTGTTGTTATCAATCGGCTGAAGCTGAGGACCACTGGGACGATATCGAAAACAATCGTTAATATTACAAAACATTTCCATAATAGAAGTTTGAGGAATTTATCGGAATGCCTGCATTGTTTGAAACGTACACGGAGTCTCATAAGAATATGTGCCTTGTGTTTGAATATCAATAGCCGGGTAGAATCAGGATTACAAGGTACTGTTGGCAAACTATTTTTCGCACTAGATAAGACTCATTGAGTGAGTGGCAATTTAGTTAATATTAAGCAAGTTGTTAGTACGGACAAGTGAGGTATATATTTGCCTTAGATACCCTGTATATGCAGTGGATGCTACTCTAGTGAAAACTAAGGTTACGATACAGTCCAGCCATCTTCAAAAGGCTGCGATCGTATCGGCTATCGTCAATATTACAAGCAATGAGGTAGTAATGATTGACGTGATCAAATCAACCAGATTTAAATAGCTGTGTTTCTCATACTACAATGATGATAGTGGCGTCTTCCGTAACATGGTAACATATATGATGCATACTTTTACATAAAACTACAACACAAGGAAAGCATACACACAGAGACCGGTGAGGCAACATCAACTAACATTTATTAGTTGACAAGCTTTGTTTAGAATAACTAAATATTTTTTTTATTATACCAAAATCGAAGAAAATGTTTAGTTAATGGTACATTTTTATTTATTCCCTATTACTTTATGTATTTGGTGTTAATTACCCTATATTAGTATCAATTACAAAATGCTATTTGTAATAAATAAGAATACCCAATTCCAGTCAAATATGAAACGTTTTTAATAAATTTCACCATAAAATTTGGGTAATATAACCAAAATGTTTAACCAAATCAATTGGTGATATTAAACAAGAATACAAGAATATCATTATCTGATAACCAAATCAATAGTTTAGTTATTTCTACTAAATTTTGGCCAATGCAACCAAACTGGTCCCTGTGGCTAAAATCAAATAAATATATAAATACACGAGGTACAAGCGGTCATATTCTATATTAAACCTTTACCACATTACAATTAGGATCATTTAGTTTACGGTAATATTTACGAAAACTTCTTCCATATACTGTACAATTACAACACGAGGAGAGCATAAAACTCAAAATGAATATATAAATAAAAGAAAATGCAGCAAGATGCGAAACACTAAGTAATTCATTTCAATCAGTCAAGAAGAGTGCAAAAGTACAGAAAAAAAAGGTCATGCTTCCATTAGCAAAATATTGCGTTTAACGCAAAAAAAATTGTGGATACTTGAAGTCATTTTGATACGATATACATAGTCATTCAATACGTACAATTGCATACACAGAATTCTACAGAAATACATGCACCGATTTACTATATACACGTGCATTTTATGGACTTATATTGTGTATTTTGAATTTGCTGAATGATTTCATATCTTAATATACCTCAGCTTATATCAACTGTGTAGGTGTGTATATGATAATACATAATGAATAGAATATTAGAACAAAAGTTACAAAATCTGGGCATAGTAATTCCTACCAGTAGGTGACTTGCCTTGACCTAGGGGTGTACTTGACATTGTGCTGCAGAGATGAAATCACAGCACCAAAAATAATAGCTTTACGTTAATATCTGTAGCTCGGGCAAGTATAGATGGAGGCGACTCAAGGGATCTACGCCTCATCAGCCAACAACCAACTTTTGTCTGTACAGCCAGCCAGCTTGGCGACACATTGCTGAAACGGAGCACGCAGCGGCTTCTGAGTTCATATATTTTCTCCGACTCTACAATGTAAGCCATTTCAGCCAGCATGTGCCACCAGCTAGGTCGACCAATCAAAGGAGGGCTGCTTGCTTGTATGGCGTGTCCAATTACAGTTCCTATACTTATTTCTGGGACTAAGATGGCATTGCACGCGCACTTGAGAACGCCACATCGAACTTTTTAGTCCCACTGCCGGGTGGTTATATCATCTCTGCCTATATTTACTCGGTACTCCGGAATCTGTAGACTGAAGAACCGCTCAGCCATCATCACTGCATTTCAAAATGAGACTGGTGAGAAAAATAATAAGTAAACTATACGTACCACTAAGCAGTCTAAGGTGAAAAAGAGATATAAGAAAATATCCCGTCAGGTCGAAGATTGATACTCCAACAATGTCGGCGATTCTTCAGATTTATAGATTTATGAGGTAATATCGAAATTGTTAAAAAAAAAACTTCTAGACTCTTAGTGCTAGCTACGTCTTCCATTTTAACATTAAAGGTAACATTAAAACGTTGTTCGAGTGTTCATGGCATCCGAGAAAATAATTCGATTCATGCTAGTAGAAAAATATTATAAGATTGGCAAAGAATATAATAGAAACGGTAGGCGGTACTGATTTGTGCAGTAGAATTGCGTTATGAACGAATCTTTCAAATGTAATAAAAGATGATTAGATTAATGGTTGAATTAGAGTGATATGGATCCTAAAGATTTTAAAAGGTTTTATAAGTCGTAGGTGATGTAGTTATGTATGTGAAAAAAACTATGGACGGAGCAGGTTGCGTATTTGGAAGTAAAAATATTGTTGGAGATCTACGTAAATTATGTACAGCGGTATGTATATATATATATATATGTTAAGTAGTAGGTGTATTCTCAAACAAAAGCAAGAAAAAATTTAGTGGTATATGTTCGGAGCGGAAAAAGTGCTCAGATTAATGTAGAGAATCTACGAAAACAAAAATGAAAAAAAAAAGAGTAGCTGGCATCAGTGGTGAGGAGTGCCAGACGTTACCAGACAGCGGCTCGTACGTACCCACATCTGGTAGGCAGAGAGAACAGAGGACGCACCTTTGCGTTAATTTTACGATAATTCACATACAAAGCTTAATTAAACCTTATCTAATAAAATACAAATAGTGAGTAAGTCATCTGTCCATGATTAATTAGAACTTAGAAAACTATCAGTTAGCAGCTGGTCAAAATTTATTGAAAGATATGACACACTTATTAGTATCGATCGTATCGAAATTTTCATAATAAATCATCCATTCATAAATAATCAAAATGAAAACACTAAAACACGTGCCGGTTTACATGTTCTGGGCTAATTAACGTTGTAATAATCACACGTACGAAGTAATATTACCTCCTACTGACGTAGGAAGTAGCAATATATTGTCTTTGTGGAATGAAAAATTGTGTTAGCCTCCGGGTAGTCTTTCTTTTATCTTTCATCAAGTTTAACATTCCTTAGTTTTATTTCCCCGAGACGGAAAGAGCAGAAAAAAAATTGGATGTGAGCACCTCGTGCTTCCCTCACAGAGTTCTCGGCAGTTCCCTTCCGTTCGGCAAGCTTCGGTACTCTGCTGCACTTTTCGTTTCTTTTCGGTTCTGTGACGTCATCACTCCCCCTCCATCCCTCCGGGAGGTGCTATTCTATATCAGGCGGCCTGAAGCCGGTGTTCCTGAGATCGTCGGGTAGGAGGGATGACGGACGAAGGTTTGACTGCGTTTGTGGGAGGAGGAGGAGGTCCTCTGCCTTTAGCCGCTTGTCAGATGCGTTGCCTCCAAGTGCGAGATGTCTGCGGAGGGATGTCTACGGCGCAAGCGGGTCACGCACGCTTTCGCGAGCGGTGCGGCAGAAGGCGCATCGGGCCCTGGGAAAAGGGTTGGGGTTTCGTCGAANGGGGGGGGGGGGGGTGCTACTCTATATCAGGCGGCCTGAAGCCGGTGTTCCTCATATCGTCGGGTAGGAGTGATGACGGACGAAGATTTGAATGCGTGTGTGGGAGGAGGAGGTTCTCGGCTAACACAATATTTCATTCAATAAAGAAAAGCTATTGTTACTTCCTACGTCAGCAGGAGTTATTTTCCCTTTATGTCATCTCAAAATTGTATTAGCCTCCGGGTAGCTTTCGCGATTTCAGACCCTGCCTACGTCCGAGGTAGAGCATGGGAAGAAGGAGCAGTCAATTGGGAAATGAAAGAAAGGTCAAAGAAATCCCTTCTATTCCGAGAGGGAAACGTCCCAAAGAAAAACAGGGATAAGAGGTTCTAAGGGTGTAAATAACAGACTTGTCTGAAAAAACAAAGCAAGGTATTTATTTATTTATTTATTTATTTAACATTTATTTCTCCACAGGCGGGAGGTGTTCTGGATTATTATATTACAGCTTACATTAAAAATTGAGTATACATTGAGGTAGATACTAATATCTGCTTCTTTCCGCAACAGAGAAAGAAGACGTCAGGTGACGCTAACCATCTTGGTGGCTCCATAGTCTAAAGTGTGCAACAGAGCGCCCATATCCTCGCGTGTCGTGAGGCGGGGTAAGTATGAGGGCCCCCTGGTTACAGGCTCTGGCGAGCTACGGGAAGGAGCTGCGAGGTATTCGCCGGAGCTGGAAAGATGGTTGAGCGAGTTGGTGGGACTGGCATGACTGAGACGGACGGCGAGTAAGCCAGTTTCGTGGGACGAAAGTTATGGGGCTAGTGATTTCGATGCCCCTAAGGAAACCTTAGTTTGGGTGATAGTGGAGGAACTGCTCTCTCGAGGGCGGGGTTCATCCTGCATGAGAGCGTTGGTTCAGGAGCTAGAAATGTGACCTGCAGCAGCCTGTGAGAAGCTGCAGCCTCTATCACGATTGAGAGACACGAGATACTTCATCTGGGGACCCATATTGGGGAGTCTTCTGTAAGACTAATACTTGGCCTTACTCAAGGGAGGAGCCACTTCGGGGGAAGGAGAACTCAGGGACCAGGGCTGCCGTCCCGATTGAGGGTGTAATAACCCACGGCCATCTGGACCGGATGAGGGAGAGGTAGAAAAAGCTCACTGTTCTGGTGTATCGCCACTAAATGGATTAGCAGCTTGACTCCGGCCATCTGGATTGGTGCTCTGCAGAGTGAGGGTGTGGAGCACATAGAAGTTGGAACCCCCTCTGCCAGATCATGGGCTAAAGGGAAGAATTCCCGTAGGCATCATCGTATATGTAGTTGAAGAGGCGAAAGAAAAGGTCAGACGGGTAGAGTAGACTGTGGTGAACGTGTAAAGTTTTGGCCGTTATGAGAAGGGAAGTGCCTGGTGGGAATCTCGTTCCCAAGGAGTTGGCTGATCGGTATGCCTTTTCCCTTTCAGCCATGAGGGGGTGTCCACCTGCAGTAAGACCGAAGCGGGAGCGTAGTGGAGGGGTCCCACCAGCTTGACAGCGGGTTCGTGGATTCATGAATAAGGCGGCTGATTTGGGTGATAGATAATTAGGGCTTGTTCGTCCCTGGCCATGGTCGATCGGGTGGTAGAGGTAATAACAGGGGTGGCAGGTGGAGCGATAGTCAATAGGGAGTAGAGTGAGTTTGAGTAGCTGAGGAAGAGAGGTGCATTTGCGTTCTTTCCGGTTGAGTCAACTGAACCCTGAGTCAATAGGTTTTCGGTAGTTTCGTGGATTTCATCCGTTTATAAGAGAGCTGAGCCTCCGTAGCCTTACTGCGGGACAGAAAATGCCCCCAATCGGTCGTTGAGGCGGCTTCTTTTGGGAAAGCCGGGCGATTGGGTGGCGAAAACCTTTATAATTAGGTTACGACCTAAATCGAGCCTGAAGAATAGAATCCGAAGAAAACCAAGCTCTTGCGTAAAGGGACAACAACTTCAAATTCTAGCTTTGCTAGTGGGAGTCTGTGTCCGGTCAAACTTTAGAGGTCATTTATGCGGTAGAGATGACGTCCTGAGGCGAGACCGCCTGAGTAGAGACGTCCCCTTATCGGACATCGAAGTGTTGTTAATGTAGTTGAAGGATAACGAGGCTAGAGTCCCGTGATCGGTAGGAAGCTACGGAGCCGATGGGGGGAAATCAGCTGGAAAAAATATTCCTGCCAGTGAGGAAACCGGAAAGGGAGTATCTAGGTCCAAGGGAGCCCCTTCTTATGAAGTTGGGTGGGCCCGAAGGCTACTTACTGCTCTGGTTGGGTCCTCTGGAGTCGGGCCTTCGGAGTGACTATCTTGGTGGGTGGTGAAACGTCTCGTTTGCTGCAAGGGCGTCGTTGTTTGCGGGGCCTTGCGCTGGGGAAGTCAGGAATTTGGTGATACCGCTCCGTGATAGGAGTGGTTACTGGCAGACCTGTCTCTCGTAAAAAGGGGCGTATGTTGCCTCTGGGGAGGCATCTGCGATGATTGTCGAGAGTTCGGCCTCCTGTTGGGGCCTCCTGTTGACCCAACGGGTCAGCGGTGGTCTAGTAGCACAAATTTCTCATACCGAAAAGATAAGGACCCCTCACAAGGGGCGTTCTGCTGAGCTGTAATTTGGCAGCAGGCTGCAAGCAGCTGCTTCCAATTCCTCGGCAGTCACCTTGCTGTGCAGGACTTTGAACCCGAAGGTGGTCTAACGAATGTTATGCCCTGGGATCTCAGATTGGGACTCGTTAGCGGCTCTGGGAGTACTGTAATAAAAGTAATCGTCAGAGGATTGAGGGCGATGATATGTCGAGTTTCAAACGTCGATAATGTTGGCAGTATTCTTACCGCCAACTCAGTTATGAAGCCCGGGACCCTGAGAAGAGTGGGCGGATCTTAGAGGATTCCAGTAGAAGAACGTGGGGCACCGGTGCTCTTCACGATCCTCCCGAGGACGGCTTTCAGAGTTCGCAGGGAGGAGTACCTGTGGGCGGCTTCGCGTACCTCGGCACGGGGAAATTTGATCAGGGAATGTCGGGGCGTGGTTGGTAATCGGGGGATACGTTCTCTGAGGGAGGAACAGGGTGTCATACGAGGGGAGGTACTCATACGTTGATGAGAAGGGGGAAGTGATGTTCTCCGTTATGATGTCGAAGGTCAGCGAGAGACAGGTGAAGGTCCTGGTCTCGCTGGTAAAGGGCATTGGGGTAAAATACCTGGACGAGCTGTGCGATGTGGCATTGCATCAAGGGGCCAACTGTTAATGGTCGAAGTCCCGGATGGCTAAGGGGAAATAGGTAGGTTGTCTACACAAGAAGAGCGAAACCTTCCCCGTGTAGGGAATTAGCACATAGGTATGTCTGGGACAACTGAATCGCTCTCTGAGTCTGGGTTGGAATAGTCTCGAACCAGACTAAGGAACTGATGGTAGTGCCCATTTGTGCCCCGAAGGAGCAGAAGAGTGTTTGGTTCTGCGTTTCTTAAGGGAAGGACGGAATATCCGCTGGGTGGCTAAACTCTGCTGAAGGGTACTGGATAGTCAGGGTTTGTACCGGGAATCCTCGAATGGAGCAGAGACCCGCTCGGGGGATTTATTTTATTTCTTCGAGGTCATGGGAAAACGAGTTGCATCTCCCGAAACCGAGTGACCTGATGCAGTATTTGAGTTGCAGGGCTAAGAGGAGAGTGGCAGCGGGAGTAGAGACAGGAGCTCTGCCTTCAGAGGGTTGGTTGAGAGGAGTAGATAAGCTCCCCTCCCAAGTGGTGATACCGCGTTTAGAGCTGATGGCCCGTCGCCATATGGGGCTGGTACCAAATCGGAGTCCACTGTGAGCCGTCCGCTACAGGGGTGGGGAGTGCAATGGGTTGCGGTCCGTGAAGGCTGTCCGAGATTTCTTCCTTACAGTGGACCATGTATCTTGCGAGTATGACTAAACAAGGTATATGCATTGTTCTGCTAAGGTAAGGGAGCACCTAATGTGTTTTGATGCCAGAATTGGTTACATGCTAAGGATACAAGACAAACGATCTTGAGAACTCAGTAAACTAAAGCTAGGGTAGGTTGGTTATCTGAAGACATGAATTCCAGCTTTTCCGCAGCTCGGACCTCTAAGGCCGAGGGAATGGAAGAAGCTGTTCGTAGTAACAGGTTCGGGAGTAGGCTGAGGCTAGGCGCGAAGGGGGGTGAAGCAGGTCATCTAGCCCCCCCCCGTGTCTATGACGCTGTGGTAGAGGGAGAGAAAAAGGTCCCAGCATCGGAAGACACGTCCCCATCCTAAGGAGAGGTACTATAGGCTGTGATGAGTGACCTGTTAGCATCATGTGTGTCGCCTGCTAGGTGCAGCAGTGGCTGTCTGAGAACCAGACGGAGAAAGGCGAAGCGAGAACGCAGCTAGTTATGGCCGGTGTCTATGACGTTGAGAAGGCGAGAGTTGAGTGAGGTTCACCTTTCGCTTTTAATGCTTGCCCTCGTTTGCTTTGTTCGCTGCTCCCACCAGAGGGGCGAAGCGAACAGGCGCGAGATGAGGGGCGCTGTGAAGTAGCTCCGGGTGAGGGAGCGTGTTAACTAGGGGAAAACAGTGAGTTCCGATACGGCCTGTAATTCCCCGGTTACTTGGGGCACAGGGAGCAGGGGCCAGGGCGCCGCTTGAGGGCGCCTAGGACTCTGTTCCCGCCTGAGATCATGCAGAGTGTATGCCTGAGATTTCTTGCTTTGGTGGTGGGAATCTGACATGGTGCCCGGAAGATTTCTCTGAAAAATTAGCTGTCTGTAAATCATGTTATAGGAAACTCCAGATGCAGAACTCGGGAGGTATGAAACCTCAAAGGAGCAAAACAAAGGTATGGGTCTGTTGTCTGGGGACCCAGAGCCTGACCTGCCCGCGGTTGGCGCCGCTGGAGCTAGGACCGTGAACATGGATGAAGCGAGGGCGAAGCGACAGAAGAGAGGCACAGTTCACGCCTGTCCCAAGTCTGTGACGTTGGGGGCGTGAAGAACGAAGACCGAGAATTGAAAATTTTCGTTTCATCGAAGCAACGAAGGGCGAAGTGACAGAAGTCGGAACAACGCGAAAGCTTTTGTTCGCTATTGTTCCCTTCTGTTCACCCATGTTCGCTTATAAAGCGAACGGGCGTGATCTGAGAAGCTGTGGCATAGCATCGGGTGAGAGAAGAGGACGGTTAGGTTGGAACGAAGTGACGGCCGAAATTCAATAAAAAATTTTGTGCCTGCGATTGAAAACTGGAGCAGAAGAAGACAATGTCACCGAAGTGACGTGAAGGTCGAAGATTTCATTCTTGTTTCTTTGAAGTGAAAGTAAGCGAAGCGACGAGGAGCTAAGCAACGGTAGGCGAGGAAACCCTCATTCACTACTTTTCGGTACTTTTCCTTTCTATTCACTACTTTTGGTTCTTTTCGTTTCTGTTTGGGACTTTAGCAAACAGGAGTGACAGCGTGTCCCACATCTGTGACACTGGGAAGCGCAAGGTTGATGCCGTGAAGGGAAGGGCGGAGGATATTACAACTCTCGGTTCTTCAGAGCAGACGGCGGAGAAGTGACATGGAGGCCGAATATTTCACATACAGTTGTTTCGAAAAGAAGTGACGCGACGAGAAGCTGGGCGATCGCGGGCGGGTGAGGAACCACCCCGTGCGGTACTCTTCGTTTCTTTTCGCTTCTGTCGGTTCTTTTCGTTCCTGGAACAATCTTCGGATGGAAAACTTCGATTCGTGAGAACATTTTCTGAGAAACGCCAAAAGGCTAAGATGTTCGACCCAGGAAATGGGCATACAGAGGAGAAGAGGCTAACTTGAGCACAGGAGAAGACGCGTTGCGCTGGAGGAGATGTTGCCTGTGCGGAGATCCAAGACGATCTGAGGAACACCGGCTTCTGGCCGCCTTATTTAGAGTAGCACCTCCCAGAGGGATGGGGGAGTGATGACGTCACAGAACCGAAACGAAAGGAAAAGTACCAAAAGTACCGAAAAGAAGCGAAAAGCGCCTCAGAGTACCGAAAAGTATCGAACTGAAAGGAACTGCAGAGAACTTTGTGAGGGAAGCACGGAGTGCTCACATCCATTTTTTTTCTGTCCTTTTCGTCTCGGGGAAATGAAAAAAAGGAATGTTAAACTTCATGAAAGATCCAAGAAAGTCTACCCGGAGGTTAACACAATTTGAAATTACATAAAGGAAAAATAACAAAAATGATCAAATAAAATCTAAAGATAACACCAACTCATCGTTTAGTGTCAATGCCGTTTAGAGTTTATCGGAGACATATTGTCGAGAAATATTCTCGTCTCCCTTGAAACGCTCAACGCTTCTACTGTATTGAAAGGGAAAAATGATAAATCATCATTATTACAAAAACTGTTACCCACTATTGGAGTAATGCTAAATATAGTACTTACTAATTTGGAAAGTGATGAAAAAATAATAATTTTGTGTCTCTCTACTGGAATGTTCTTTCGTAATTACAAGGAAGCAATCCTGCACTTTGTTGATGCACCATAGTGTATGAAACTATGGTATCAACTTATGTATCTAATTCTGATATACATATGTATGTGACACATACCTAATTATACTATGCATGATTAAAAAAATTGTAGCATTTATATATATTAAGTGGAATAAGTGCCAATAAAACAATTAAATTACGTCTATAACGCTGCAAAGATAAAAATAGCACCATTGAGAATCATTTTTCTCAAGTCTCAATATTGCGAGAACTTCAATACTTTTGAATACATAAGATCAGTATCCGCAGTTGAATTTTTGCAATGTCACTTTCATTAACTCTTCACGTCGCACGTCTCAAGAAATACTTTTTTTTGTAAATGTGAAGAAAAAAATCAACGCAATCACATTAGCCACATACCCTAACAAGTAGCAAACTTCGTACCTTCGGTGGCCTCTCCAGACGGAGGCTCTAGAATGTAGCCGTAGACCAGGAGCGTCCGGACGGTTTCGGAGGCGGTGTCGCGGTTGGCCTTCTTGATGATGTCGTCAACATGACCATACGTCACGAGGTGGGGGGACCTGCGTAGGTCAGGATCCTCGTTGAGGCCGTAGGTCCAGCCCTGTAGGATCCGCTCACGAGCCCAGATGTTGTGGGTGTTCTCGGCCAGCTGCTCCACCAGCTCCTCCAGCTTGCTCGTCAGCGATACCTGGGGGGGGGGGAGGATATTTTCATATCAAGTAAAAGCGAAGGAATATTGCACAACACATAAAAAGGCAACGAAACAAAGGACAAGGAAGCGTTCGTATGCACATCTCGTGTAAGAATTCCGACCATAAAGAAAGAAAAGAAAAGAATGCCGAGTTGCAATAGTCACTGAGTAAATGAGAAGGAAGTGCCATGCCAGTAAGGCAAGGAAATGCTTGAGAAAACATTTAAAAACAGAGCATACAAAACTTCATGAAGCTGCCAATTTACACAATCAGCCGAGAATTCATTGAGTCCGTTTCTCTACCCCTGAAAAGTACCTAATATTCTACGCATATATCACTATTAATGCATTTACGTGCAGCAAACCAGTAGAAGTTAAGCAACTAGAGTATAATTCAAAGAAAATAGATATCATCGGGGAACAAGAATACAAACACTCCCCGCCAGGTCCTAAGGGCGCTCTGGGTTCAAGCTATGTCACACTTGGGTGCCTTTACCTGCGACAGGTCCAGGGGAGCGGGCTTGTACCCGTTGGGCTGCAGGAAGGGATCGTTGGGCAGTCGAACGCTGCGGATGCGACTCGGTGGCTTGTCCAGGGTGACATGGTAACCCAAGGCTAGGATGGTCCTGAGAGCGAAACAGGAACCTCATTATTATAATCACCATCACATGTCCAGGGTGACATGGTAACCCAAGGCTAGGATGGTCCTGAGAGCGAAACAGGAACCTCATTATTATAATCACCATTACATGTGGAAAGTTTCTTCCACGTACTTCAATTTATACACCCTACGGTGCAATAAGAGATTAACACACACAAATAAACTCGCGGACAATAGCTCATAGAGGGCCGGGGTGTAAGTCCCGGTGTCTCTTTGGGAATGGGCCTTTTGGTTCGTCAACTGCCGCCTATCTAATCTAATCTAATATTAACTCAGTTAAAGTTAAAATCCATACCAATTTAATTACATTGTAGAACGTGGGCTTTCAACTGAATTTCTATGTAATTCTTGTCTTCGTAAGTCAAGGCCCAGTCAGTAAAACACAACATGCTAACGCTGTCAAGAACGGAAGAGCCATACTAATCGGTGAAGGTACCACGAGGGGTAGCAGTAAGGAAGTCCTTCCTCCCATGTTCAACAACTCTTGTATAAATGATGCATGAGGTCATACTAACATAAGTTGATGCGCATTTGGTAGATCTGAGTTTTTCAACCAGAAAGGACCGCATTCGAAGCAGACTAGAGGAGCAATGTACTTAGTGTAATAAAATACGCATTCACGGTTGCTTCGGAAGCCTGTGTACCAACTGGATGGTTAGCCCAAACTCTCACTTGAGTGTCTGGAGAGCAAGTGTGGCGTCGTAGCGTTTCTCGGAGGGCGGCAGCTGCTCGAAGGAAGTGAGACAAGGGTGCAGCAGGCGCATGTCATCCCGACGCTCTCCATAGCACCACCCCTGCTCTATTTTGTTCATGGCCCACATCTCATGGATGTTCTCTGCGAGCTTGTCGCGCACTTGCTCGATGAAACCGGGCAGGTACACCTGCAAAAAAAAAATAATAAAGAGTACAAATCTGTAAATTTGATAACGTTCTAGCATTTTCGGCTTCATAGCCATGGTTCAACATGCAATTATACATTCTGGAAGTTGAATGATTATAATTATTCCTAGAAGAGATTAGAGCAGCAGTAAAAGAAGCTAGTTGACGCACATGTAGTCTTGACGTTGAGGAGTCCCGTCTCCATCGCTTAAGAGCTTAAGATATATATGGTTCCAAGAGCTGCACTCACGTTGCTGGTGTCGATAGGGTGGGGCACAAAGGCCACATCGTCCTGCACCGGAATGGGTCCTCCCACCGTGGCCTTGTGAACTTCTCCAAAGTAGAAGCACGGGTCGATGGANCAAACTCTGCGACCTGTGCGGACGAGAGCTGTCTGCGACGAATATGGCAAGACACAGAAGAGCTTGTGGGGGTGCCGGACGGGGCGAGTGGGACAACCTCTGGTGAGGTGTTCGTCCGATGATGGATGATGGATGGAGGAGGAGGAGGTCCTCGGCTAACACAATTTTTCATTCCATAAAGAAAAAATATTGCTACTTTCTACGTCAGTAGGAGTTATTTTTCCTTTATGTCATTTCAAAATTGTGTTAGTCTCCGGGTAGATGTCGCGATGTCAGACCCTGCCTTCGTCCGAGGTAGAATATTGGAAGGAGGAGCAGTCAATTGGGAAATGAAAGAAAGGATAAAGATATCCCTTCCATTCCGAGAGGGAAACGTAAAAAAAAACAGGAATAAAAGGTTCTAAGGGAATAAATAACACAGACTTGTCTGAAAGAAAAAACAAAGCAAGGTACAGTAGATACTAATACCTGCTTCTTTCCGCAACAGAGAAAGAAGACGTCAAGTGACGCGAACTATCTTGGTGGCTACTATCTCGTGTGCAATAGAGCGCCCATATCCTCGCGTGTCGTGAGGCGGGGTAAGTATGAGGGGCTCTGGTTGCAGGCTCTGGCAAGCTAGGGGAAGGAGCTGCGAGGCATTCACCGGAGCTGGAAAGATGGTTGAGTGACTCTTGGTGGGACTGGCATGTTGCTATCCGCTGGAAGTGTTTGCTACCTAATACGGGAAAGGGAAGTCCGGGGACGTTGGGTTGCGTCATTTGCGAGGTTAGGACCAGGACCCGAGCGGTGGGGAGGACGGCTTGTCGTCTGTGGGCAGGACGTGATCTGGGTGGTAGTTGCCAATACGCTCGCTCCCTTGCCGTAGGCACGGGCGAGTAAGCCAATTTCGTGGGACGAAAGTTGTGGGGCTAGTGGTTTCGCTGCCCCTAAGGAAACCTTAGTTAGGTGGGTAGTGGAGGAACTACTCTCTCAAGGGCGGGGTTGATCCTGCATGAGAGCGTGGGTTCAGGAGCTAGAAATATGACCTGCAGCAACGTGTGAGACGCTGCAAACTCCATCAGGATTGAGGGATACGAGATACTTCATCTGGGGACCCACCTTGGGGAGTCTTCTGTAAAACTAATGCTTGGCCTTACTCAATGCAGGAGCCACTTCTGTGGATGGAGAACTCAGGGACCCGGGCTCCCGTCCCGATCGAGGGTGTAATAACCCACGTCCATCTAGACCGGATGAGGGAGAGGTAGAGAAAGCTTACAGTTCTGGTGTATTGCCATGAAATAGATAAGCAGCCTGGCTCCGGCATCAGGATTGGAGTTTAGCAGAGAGGGGGTGTGGGACACATAGAAGTTGGTTCCCCCCCTCTGCCAGCGGATGGGCTAAAGGGAAGAATTCCGGTAAACATCACCGTATATGTAGTTGAAGAGGCGAAAGAAAAGGTTAGACGGGTCGAGTAGGCTGTGGTGAACGTGTAAAGTCTCGTCCGTTACGAGAAGGGAGGGAAATGCCTGGTGGGAATCTCGTTCCCAAGAAGTAGGCTGATCGGTATGCTTTTTCCCTTTCAACCACGAGGGCGTGTCCACCTGCAGTAAGACCGAAGTGGGAGCGTAGTGCAGGGGTCTCACTTGCTTGACAGCAGGTTCGTGGATTCATGACTAAGGCAGCTGATTGGGTGATGGACAATTAGGGCTTGTTCGTCCCTGGCCAGAGCCGATCAAGTAGTAGAGGTCATAACAGGGGTAGCAGGTGGAGCGATAGTCAATAGGAAGTAGAGTTAGTTCCAGTAGCTGAGGAAGAGAGGTGCCTTAGCGTTCTTTCCGGTTGAGTCAACTGAACCCTGAGTCAATAGGTGTTCGACAGTTTCGTGGATTTCATCCGTTTGTAAGGGAGCTGAGCTCCGTAGCCTTATTGCGGCAGCGGAAAATGCCCCCAAACGGTCGTTGAGGCGGCTTCTTTTGGGAAAGTCGGGTGATTGGGTGGCGAAAGACTTTGTAATTAGGTTACGACCTAAACCGAGCCTGAAGAGTAGAATGCGAAGAGGACCAAGCTCTTGCGTAAAGGGACGACAACTTCGAGTTTTAGCTTTGCTAGTGGGGGTCTGTGTCCGGTTAAACTATAGAGGACATTCATGCGATATGGATGACATCCTGAGGCCATCGTCGGACATCGAAGTGTTGTTAAGGTAGTTGAATAATAACGAGGCTAGAGGCCCGCGATCGGTAGGAAGCTAAGGAGCCGATGGGGGAAATCAGCTGGGAGAGATATTCCTGCCAGCGAGGAGATCGGAAAGGGGGTATCTAGATCCAAGGGAGCCCCTTTTTATGAAGGTGGGTGGGCCCGAAGGCTTCTTATTGCTCTGGTTGGGTCCTCCGGAGTCGGGCCTTCGGAGCGACTATCTTGGTGGGTGGTGGAAGGTCTCGTCTACTGCAAGGGCGTCGTTGTTTGCGGGGCCCTGGCTGGGGATGTCGGGAATCTGGTGGTACCGCTCCGTAATAGGAGTGGTTACTGGCAGACCTGTCTCTCGGGAAAGGGTCGTATGTTGCCTCTGGGAAGGCCTCTGCGATGATTGCCGAGAGTGCGACCTCCTGTTGGGGCCTTTAACCACTCATGGAGGAAGGGGTTTGCTGGCATTTTGAGGGTGCCGCCTCAGGGGATCGAATCGACATAGTTCAGGGCACCTGGCCAATGGCACCCAAAATGTAATTATACTAAAAGTCTGTGAACCTTGTTTGCTTGTTTGTTTGTTTATTTGCATGTGCTTTGTTTGACACAGCTTCTTCGCTTAGACAGGAAGCAACTCGAGGGATGGATGAAATAACATGTAGACTGACTGTATCTGTGATACGGAAATTAAACCTGATCTCGCCTGTAAGGACGGGCATGCTGGAAATATAACTGAATTATAACATATAAATTGACTTTGCTTACAGCTTGGAAGTTACTACTATTCGTTAGAGAAGCAAAGGATCTGTCGATAGTGAGCCGTATGGGTAGCTCCTTGACGGGCAGCAAGGACGGCCGAATAGCGCGTGGTCTATGGTCAGCTAAATAACACTTGCTTTAGTGCGAAAGCAAAGAAGATGGTGAAGACTACCCAACGGGTCACGGGTGGTCTAGTAGATCAGGACCTCTCCAGGGGGCGTGCTGCTGAGCTGTAATTTGGCAGCGGGCTGCAAGCAGCTACTCCCAATTCCTCGGCGGTCACCTTGTTATTGGACTTTGAACCCGAAGGTAGTCTAACGAATGTTATGCCCTGGGCTCTCATTGGGACTCGTCAGTGGCTCTGGGAGGGCTGTAATAAAAGTAATCGTCAGAGGATTGAGGACGATGATATGTCGAGTTTCAAAGGTCGATAATGTTGACGGTATTCTTACCACCAACCTAGTCATGAAGCCCGGTACCCTGAGAAGACTGAGCAGAACTTGGAGGATTCCAGTAGAGGAACGTGGGCCGCCGATACCCTTCACGATCCTCCCGAGGACGGCTTTCGGAGTTCGCAGGGAGGAGTACCTGTGGGCGGCTTCGCGTACCTCGGCACGGGGAAATTTGATCAGGGAATGCCGGGGTGTGGTCGGTAATCGGGGGATACGTTCTCTGAGGAAGAAACAGGGTGTCATACGAGAGGAGGTACTTATACGCTGATGAGAAAGGGGGAAGTGATGTTCTCCGTTATGATCCCGAAGGCCAGCGTAAGACGGGAGAGGGTCCTGGCCTCGCTGGTAAAGGGTACTGAGGCAAAATACCTGGACGAGCTACGCGATGTGGCATTGCATCGAGGGGCCAACTGCTAGTGGTCGACGTCCCGGATGTCTACGGGGAAATAGGGAGGTTGTCTGCTTAAGAAGAGCGAAACCTTCTCCGTGTAGGGAATTAGCACATGGGAATGTCTGGGACAACTGAGTCGCTCTCTGAGTCTGGGTTGGGATAGTCTCGAACCAGACTAAGGAACTGATGGTAGTGCCGGAGTGCGCTCCGAAGGAGCGGAAGAGTGCTTGGTTCTGCGTTTCTTAAGGGAAGGACGGAATATCCGCTAGGTTCCGTGGCTAAACTCCACTAAAAGGTACTGGATAGTCAGGGTTTGTACCGAGCATCCTCGAAAGGAGCAGGGACCCGCTTGGGGGATTCTTCATTTCTTCGAGGTCATGGGAGGACAAGTTGCGTCTCCCGAAACCGAGTGACCTGGTGTAGTTTTTGAGTTGCAGTGCTAAGAGGAGCGTGGCAGCAAGAGTAAAGACAGGGGCTCTGCTTTCAGAGGGTTGGTTGAGAGGAGAAGATAAGCTCCCCTCCCAAATCGTGATACCGCGTTTAGCGCTTGTGGCCCGTCGCCGTATAGGGCTGGTTCCAAATCGGAGTCCATTTTGAGCCGTACGCTACTGGAGTGGGGAGTGCAGTGGGTTGAGAGTCCCTGAAGGCTGTCTGAGATTTCTTCCTCACAGGGGACCATATATCTTGCGAGTAAGGGTAAATAATGTTTATGCATTGTTCTGCTAAGGTAAGGGAGCACCTAATGTGTTCTGATGCCAGAATTGGTTACATGCTAAGGGTACAAGACAAACGATCTTGAGAACCTCTCGGTAAACTAAAGCTAGGGTGTAGGTGGGTTATCCGAGGACGAGCCCTAGCTTGCCCGCAGCTCGGACCTCTAGGGCCGAGGGAATAGAAGAAGCTGTTCGTAGTAACAGCTTCGGGAGTAGGCTGAGGCCAGGCGCGAAGGGGGAGTGAAGCAAGTTATCTAGCTCCCCCCCCCCGTGTCTATGACGGTGTGGTAGGGGGAGAGGAAGAGGTCCCAGCATTGAAAGCCACGTCCCAATTCCTAAGGAGGGGTACTATAGGCTGTATGTGTGTGGCCTGCTAGGTGCAGCAGTGGCTATCTGGGAACCAGACGAAGGGAGGCGAAGCGAGAATACAGCTAGTTATTGCCAGTGTCTATGAAGTTGAGAAGGCGAGAGTGAAACGAAGGGATGTTTACCTTTCGTTTCTCATGCTCGCCCTCGTTTGCTTTGTTCGCTGCTCCCGCCAGAGGGGCGAAGTGAACAGGCGCGAGATGAGAGGCACTGTGAAGTAGCTCTGGGTGAGGGAGCGTGTTAACTAGGCGAAAGCAGTGAGTTGCGATTCGGCCTGTAATTCTCCGGTTACTTGGGGCACAGGGGGCAGGGGCCAGAGCGCCGCTTGAGGTCGCCTAGGACTCTTTTACCGCCAGAGATCATGCAGAGTGTATGCCTGAGATTTCTTGCTTAGATGGTAGGAATCTGACATGGTGTCTGGGAGATTTCTCAGAAAAATTAACTGTCTGTATATCATGTTACAGGAAACTCCGGATGCAGAACACGGGAGGTTTGGAACCTCAAAGGAGCCAATCAAGTGTTTGGGTTGGTTGTCTGGGGACCCAGGGCCCGACCTGCCCGCGGATGGCGCCGCTGGAGCTAGGACCGTGAACACGGATGAAGCGAGCAGAAATGAGGCAAAGTTCACGCCTGTGCCAAGTCTGTGACGTTGGGAGGCGTGAGGAACGAAGACTGAGAATTAAAAATTTTTGATTCTTCGAAGCGACGAAGGACGCAGTGACAGAAGGCGGAACTATGCGAAAGCTTTTGTTCGCTATTGTTCACTTCTGTTCACCCGTGTTCGCTTATAAAGCGAACGGGCGTGATCTGAGAAGCTGTGGCATAGCATCGGGTGAGAGAAGTAGACGGTGAGGTTGGAGCGAAGTGACGGCCGAAATTCGATGAAAAATTTTGTGTCTTCGACTGGAAATTGGAGCAGAAGAAGACAATGGACCCGAAGTGACGTAAAGGTTGAAGATTTCATTCTTGTTTCTTCGAATCGAAAGGAAGAGACGCGACGAGAAGCTAAGCAACAGTAGGCGAGGAAACCCTCGTTCGCTACTTTTCGGTACTTTTCCTTCCCTTTCGCTTCTGTTGGTTCTTTTCGTTTCAGTTCGCAACTTTGTCAAACAGGAGTGCCAGCCTGTCCCAATTCTGTAACACTGGGAGACGCGGGGTTAATGCCGTGAAGTGAAGGCCGGAGGATATTACAACTCTCGGTTCTTCAGAGCAGACGACGGAGAAGTGACATGGAGGCCGAAGATTTCACGTACTGTTATTTGGAAAAAGAAGTGACGCGACGAAAAGCTGGGCGATCGCGGGCAGTTGAGGAACGATCACGTGCGGTTCTCTTCGTTTCTTTTCGCTTCTGTCCATTCTTTTCGTTTCTGGAATAATCTTCGGGTGGAAAACTTCGATTTCTTAGAACTTCTTCTAGGAAACGCCAAAAGGCTAAGATGTTCGACCCAGTAAATGGGCGTACAGATGAGAAGAGGCTAAATTTAGCACAGGAAGGAAGAGACGCGTCGCGCTGGAGGAGATGCGCTGCGCTGGAGAGGTTGCCTGTGCGGAGATCCAAGACGATCTGAGGAACACCGGCTTCAGGCCGCCTTATATAAAGTAGCACCTCTCAGAGGGATGGAGGGCGAGTGAAGACGTCACAGAACCGAACAGAAATGAAAAGTACCGAAAAGTACCGAACGGAAGGGAACTGCCGAGAACTTTGTGAGGGAAGCACGGGGTGCTCAAATCCAGTTTTTTTCTGCCCTTTCCGTCTCGGGGAAATAAAACTAAGGAATGTTAAACTTCATGAAAAATCCAAGAAAGACTACCCGGAGGCTAACACAATTTTGAAATGACATGTAGGAAAAATAACAAGAATGATCAAATCAAATCTAAAGATAACACCAACTCATCGTTTAGTGTCAATGACGTTTAAAGTTTAGCAGGCACAACAGCTTTAAACTTCTTAGGAAAGATTTTCGCCTGATTTGAAACGCTCAACGCTTCTAGTATTTTGAAAGGGAAAAATTATAAATCATCATTATTACTAAAACTATTACCCACTACTGGGGTAATGCTAAATATAATACTTATTAATTTGGAAAGTGATGAAAAAACATTAATTGCGTCTCTCTACTGGAATGTTCTTTCGCAACTTCAAGGCAGTAATCCTGCACTTTGTTGATGCACCATAGTGTATGAAAGAACAGTATCAACTTATGTACCTAATTCTGTTATACATATGCGACACATACCTAATTATACTGTGGGTGATTAAAAAAAATTGTTTCATTTATATATATTAAGTGGAATAGGTGCCATTCATCCCAATAAAACAATAAAATTACGTCTATAACACTGCAAAGATAAAAATAGCATTTTTGAGGATCATTTTTCTCAAGTCTCAATATTGCGAGAGCTTCAATACTTTTGAATGCATAAGACCAGTATCCGCAGTTGAATTTTCGCAATGTCACTTTACATAAACTCTTCACGTCGCACGTCTCAAGAAATACTTTTTTGTAAATGTGAAGAAAAAATTCAACGTAATCACATTAGCCACATACCCTAACAAGTAGCAAAACTTCGTACCTTCGGTGGCCTCTCCAGACGGAGGCTCCAGAATGTAGCCGTAGACCAGGAGGGTCCGGACGGTTTCGGAGGCGGTGTCGCGGTTGGCCTTCTTGATGATGTCGTCAACATGACCATACGTCACGAGGTGGGGGGACCTGCGCAGGTCAGGATCCTCGTTGAGGCCGTAAGTCCAGCCCTGCAGGATCCGCTCACGAGCCCAAATGTTGTGGGTGTTCTCGGCCAGCTGCTCCACCAGCTCCTCCAGCTTGCTCGTCAGCGACACCTGGCAGGAGAGGGGGGGAGGGGTAAATCCAGCGGTGTCAAGTTGTGTAAGAGAATACAGGCACGCCATAAAGGCGGGCTCACACGACAGTCAAGTGAATGGACTCTCTCAGCAACTTATCCGAATGCTTTGCTCTGTCCACTGAATTATCAAAAAGTAAACAACTTTAGAATTTTAATTCGCTCCAAATTTTAAGAAATAGTTATCTAAAACGTTACGTGGGATATTTTATAAACAAACTAGTGTCCCGAGCCGTCATTGTAAATGACGGCATATTGGGTTATTAAATGACTGGTGCACGTGTGCGATAAATGACGGCAGTAAGTTAGCCCTTCAGGAAAACCCCCG
>LQNS02278099.1:300453-320371 GCA_001587735.2 Parhyale hawaiensis | reverse complement strand
TCTTATTCCCATAGAGCGTGACAGGAAAGATATAAATAAATAAATAAATAAATAAATAAATAAATAAATAAATAAAAACACGACGTGAATTATTATATAGTAGATTAACTTTACCGCTGGCGTAATAGCATTTTTTTTTCTTCAGACAAACAGTTCCGTTTACAAGAAAGCAGTAAAACATTCGATAGATTGGCTGAGAAAACAGATTCGTTTGACTATCGTCTGAATCACCTGCAAAACAAAACGTTCAGCTAATGCAAGAAGTAAAGTACAAAAACGAAAAAAATAATTGTGTGAAAAACTTGCTATAAAATTGGAGGTATATCATACGGAATATTGGAAGTAATAGAACTTACTATTTCTAGGTATTTTCATAATTCAAGTAAAAGAGAAGGAATATTGCACAACAGATAAAAGGCAACGAAACAAAGGACAAGGAAGCGATCGTATACACATCTCGTGTAAGAATTCCGGCCATGAAGAAAGAAAAGAATACCGAGATGCAATAGCCACTGAGTAAATGAGAAGGAATTGAAGTGCCAGTAAGGCAAGGATATATTTTAAAAAACATATAAAAACAGAGCATACAAAACTTCATGATGGTGCCAATTTACACAATCAGCCGAGAATTGATTGAATCCGTTTCTCTACCACTGAAAAGTACCTTATATTCTACGCATATATCCCTATTAATGCATATACGTACAGCAACCCAGTAGAATTTAAGCAACTACAGTATAATTCAAAGAAAATGTAGATAGCATCGGGGAACAAAAATATAAACACTGCACGCCAGGTCCTAAGCGCACTTTGGGTACAAGCTATGTCCCACTTGGGTGCCTTTACCTGGGACAGGTCCAGGGGAGCGGGCTTGTACCCGTTAGGCTGCAGGAAGGGATCGTTGGGCAGTCGAACGCTGCGGATGCGACTCGGTGGCTTGTCCAGGGTGACATGGTAGCCCAAGGCTAGGATGGTCCTGAGAGCGAAACGTCATTATTATAATCACCATTACATGTGGAAAGTTTCTTCTATGTACTTCAATTTATACACATTACGGGGCAAAAAGAGACTAAAACACACAAACACACCCGCGCACATATTACCTAAGTTAAAGTTATAATGCATACGAAATAATTACATTGTTGAACGAGGGCTTTCAACTGAATTTCTATATAATTCTTGTCTTCGCAAGTCAAGGCCCAGTCAATCAAGCACAACATGCTAACGCTGTCAAGTACGAAAGAGCCATACTAATAGGTGAGGGTACCGCGTGGGGTACAAGTAAGGAAGTTCTTCCTTCCATGTTCAACGACTCTTGTATAAATGATGCATGAGGTCATACTAACATAAGTTGATACGCATTTGGTATATCTGAATTTTTCAACCAGAAAGGACCACATTCAAAGCAGACTAGAGGAGCTATGTACTTAGTGTAATAAATTACGCATTCACGGTTGCTTCAGAAGCCTGTGTACCAACTGGATGGTTAGCCCAAGCTCTCACTTGAGTGTTTGGAGGGCAAGTGTGGCGTCGTAGCGTTTCTCGGAGGGAGGCAGCTGCTCGAAGGAAGTGAGACAAGGGTGCAGCAGACGCATGTCATCCCGACGCTCTCCATAGCACCATCCCTGCTCTATTTTGTTCATGGCCCACATCTCATGGATGTTCTCTGCGAGCTTGTCGCGCACTTGCTCGATGAAACCGGGCAGGTACACCTGCAAAAAAAATTAAAGAGTATCTGTAAATTTGATAACGTTCTAGCATTTTCGGCTTCATAGCCATGGTTCAACATGCAATTACACATTCTGGCAGTTGAATGATTATAATTATTCCTAAAAAAATTTAGAGCAGCAGCAATCGAAGCTAGTTGACGCACATGTAGTCTTGACGTTGAGGAGTCCCGTCTCCATCGCTTAAGAGCTTAAGACATGCATATATGGCTCCAAGAGCTGCACTCACGTTGCTGGTGTCGATAGGGTGGGGCACAAAGGCCACATCGTCCTGCACCGGAATGGGTCCTCCCACCGTGGCCTTGTGAACTTCTCCAAAGTAGAAGCACGGGTCGATGGACAGAGTCTGTCATCAATAAAAAAAAAACTGACATTAAAAAATATTGTTCAACTAAAGTTTGATAACGCTAACCACTCAGTTCCAAAAGCTACGGAGACCTAAAAGTGTCGCAATGTGAGATATGAATGAATGCTAGGTAAGTTAAGGCTTTGATGATGTTACATCTCAAAACTGAAACGAGTGACGTGGTGGCGGAAATTAAAGGCAAAATCGTTAATGTACCTATGTCCCAACCACAAAAAAGTTCATTTGTAATTGAGACAAGAACTGATTATAGGCTACGCCACGCCCTAGATTCCTTCTATACACAAGAATATTATAATTAATTGACATAACAAGGCAAAAGTAGGGTTATCATTTTTCGTCTCATGCCAAGCCGTGGTTTGTCTATCGATAAGAAACACAGAATTTATCCTCCAACACAGCACAACTGATATGACAAAATCTTTGACGGGGAACAAGAATCTGTCACGACTGATTGCGTGAGTTACTCAGAAGTGATAAGGATAAAAAAATCCAGAATTCACCTGGTACGGCAGGAGACACTCGTTGACGGGGGAGTGGGCCTCAGGAGGAGGATACTTGAGGCGGCCGTGCTCGCCTCCCAGCAGGAACCGAGCACTGCGAAGTCAAGGAGCTTGAAGTTACATAAAATAGAAGAGATTCGAAGAATAGGAAGATTTTAAACAGAAGGGAACTGCAGTTAGATAAGAAGGAATTCGAAGTAGAAAACTGAGCCAGGAGAAAAGCGATTCAAAACTAAAACGGAATATAGTTGAAATTAAAAGATACAACTTGGTTTAAGTAACAGACAAACCAGCACCCGAATGCCATTAGTTACCTAAACCATGATAAGAGCGTTACCCATTCTTTAAAATCAGCATCAAAATATTTCATTGAGCCCTGGTAAAAACAACAGTGTCTCTACAAAAACATTTCGTAAAAATATCAGCCTCCAAGTCAGTTAGCTTAGCAAGTATCATCAGAAAGCTAAAAATAAAAGATGTAAACTGTTCTACTTTCAACGCTCTTAACGCACCACTTTTGGACGCTAATTTGACTGAGCTGGAGACTTCAATATCACGTTACACAATCGCCACAGAGAAACAGCAAGGCCAATTTATGTCCCGGTAAGCGTAGTATAGCAACCAATCTCAGATGTATTCAATGGTTCTTAGGGAAAACCAAAGAATTAAGGAGCACCCTTACCTCAACTTAGCGGAGGCGGAGATCACAGGGAAGAACATGCCGTCCAGGTTGAAGCCGGTGAAGGCCCCGTTGACTTGACGGCCGTTGACGTAGAATGTGATGACAGGCACGGTGAGGTCCAGTGCGCAGCCAATCACGTCGCCCTTTTTGATGTACGGGGTGGAGCTCTGGACGGAATGAAGCGGAGGGATATGATAAGAAAACTGATGCAAATTACGTAGTGCAAATGAAATAAAAGAGAACACTGTAGTTTACAACAGATACGAAGGAACCAGAGAAAATATAGGAATGAAACAGAGAGTAGCTAGTTTTTGGCGATGTGTAGTAAATTTTAGCGCAATTCTGGGATTAATATGCCTACAAGAGTAAAAATTCGACCTTTATCAGCACATTAGAACAATACCTCCAAGTAAATTGCAATCTTTCTATTGGACTTGATGGAAATGGTAAAATATACCGTCTATTAACCACAAAAGTACAGGGAACAAGTTTTAAGTGCTGCAACTTGATTTTAATATTTGCTTAGTAGTGTACGTCATGTAATTAAAATTTGAGAAATATCTAAATTCATTTGCACAAACAGCGCTGTCGTAAGGAAGTTAACTATATCATCAAATTTCAGCCGCAAAGTTAGCGTACGATTTAGCCATTCAAAAACCAAAAAGTGTCCCTCTACACCAGGCACATCATCACCACGACCACACCAGCCAGACTACGCTTGCGCGGCTTGCAGGGACCATCCTAATCTTCCATGCCCTATAAGGCCGCAGCGGATGCCTGCCCATACTGCTCCAACGCAAAATACAACAAACAGAACCTAATATTTGATTTTCCCACAACGCAGGAATATTAGCTCTGTAGTGTTGGCCCATGTTTGTTCAGCCAGACAGACTAGATCAACCCAAGAGTATCTCCTCACCAGAGCGTTGACGCAGGTCTCCCTGCCTCCGGTCCACAGGTTGCTGCCGTCGAAGCCGTAGGAGTAGAGGTCGTCACCGACACCGTTACCACCCCACTTCTCACCCCCGCCAGGGTACGGCACATACCCGCACGTGTTTGCCCACCCTATACGGAGGTGGGGAGGGAGGTGCGACACCTGCTCCACGTGATCCAGGGTAACCTCGAAGTAGTACTTCTGGTACATGGCTGAGCCTTCCACGTGGCCCACGAAGATGTTGGGGCGTACGCTGTGAAATGATTTCCATGAGCATTAATTTTCGTGTTACCATCAGCATTACGTCAGTGTTATTATTCGACAGTCTTGAATGTATCTCATGTTATTCTCGAATGGAATAAACTTGCGACTGATAAATATCAGTATCATTAGTATTAACAGTAGTAGTATTATTACTGTGACACTTCAAGGTAATGGTGATTATGCGGAACGATATGAAAGTAATTGATGATTACTTTCACTGATGAAGCACAACCGACGAACATAACATAATTTGCAGAGCGCAAGTTTCGAAGAGATCAACAAGGCTACTTAATATCAATAAAAGACATAGCTGACACCATTAGGATAATCGTAAATGTGAAGGACACCACCTAGAGACATGGTCGACGAGCTGGGTCTGCAGCAGGAGGTTCCGTCCCGGCAGGAGGTAGTCGCAAATGTTGTTCTGTGAGGACCGCACGGCGGTGCCGTTACCGACGCACAGTGAGCACAGGACGTCCAGCACCTTCGGGTCTCGCCCGTACTTCTCCAGCAGGGCGATGATGACCTTGATGTGCTCCTCCTGTAGAGGTGAGGAAAAGTTAAATTGACGGCACATTCCACTGGGAAACGTAGACGCACTGGTTCGTGCTGTAGATATATGCTAACTGGTCCCAGAAGAGTGCGCGGTTGTAGTCGACCACTGATCGTCAAAAGCTACTGTATGGCGCCAGCAACGGAAGGCTCTTATGCGACGACAAGCAACCCTTCGACCATCCCCATTCCTGGTTAAGATTAGTGCAACGCATCAAATTTCATGACAATGACTGGAAGTAACGCTAACGATTTACTTTCATGACTCTGACTGGAAGTAACGCTAACGCTTCACCTTCATGACATTGAGAGCCTCAGGAGAGTCGATGAGCACGCAGTGCAGCACATCCAGCATGCCGGTGCCCTCTCCGGCGGAGCCCAGCCGAGAGAAGAGCCAGTTGAGGCGGTGGCTGTTGGCGAAGATGGAGCAGTTGGTGTGGTTGCCTTTGATGACGGCAGCCAACAGCTGGTACAGGTACCCTGCAAGGCAGAAAGTGGTAGTCAGTGCTGGTACCTGGCATAGCTAGTTATAGCTCTTGCACAGATTCTTGAAAAGATACCGGTAAATACCGGTGTGTTAATACATAAAGAAAGAGTTAATAAGATTTCTCGTGCGTGCTACAGACAGTATATGCATCTAGTAGAGACAGAGTTGAACATCTTTTGTTAGAGCATGGTTTCCCAGACCACGTCCTTCGCATGTCCTCTCACAAATTTATTCCCGTTCCAAAATATGAAGCAACTGCTCAACGGCAATGCATATCCAGTCTTTGGCCCTTATAGTGTAGCTACTCACAAACAAAAACTTCCCCACCAAAAAATAAAAGTAATCAATAATTGCTCACCGGAAATGATCTCCCAGTCCTGGCCAGATTCCTCCCCCACGAGGGCGACAAGGTAGCCCTGGGAGGCGATAATTGTGATCTTATCGATGGCATCCAGGATCAGAATGAGGATCCCTTCCTCTTGGAACAGATCCTGTCTGTTGCGCAGGGCTCTTAGGCAGATCTGACGTTCCTCGTNCCTCCCCCACAAGGGCGACAAGGTAGCCCTGGGAGGCGATAATTGTGATCTTATCGATGGCATCCAGGATCAGAATGAGGATCCCTTCCTCTTGGAACAGATCCTGTCTGTTGCGCAGGGCTCTTAGGCAGATCTGGCGCTCCTCGTGTCCTGTTCAAATAAAACGTAATAGAAAATGCATTATGGCACCGAACATTTACAACAAATTTACTACGGCGGTGAATTAAACGTTTCTTCTAGATACCACCCTAGAAGACCGATTACTTCACATCAAACACAGAAGACCTGTAGATATCATGAAGACAAACATTGCATGGGTTAAAGTTTAGGAGTAGAAATTACAGACGGCACAAGAATTAGCCTAATAAAATTTGACGAAAGGACACGACGTTCAACCCTGCGTGAGTAAAATTCGCTGCAGAAAGGACACCAGACTTACCCGAGGCACACCAGACAGCGATTGCTTTACCCCAAAATAAGACAGAACCTCACCGAGATCATCAGCAGGGTAAGCGAAGTAGTTGATGAGATCCTCGAGGCAGTTGATCATCTCCTTAAGGCTGACGTTGCGCAGCAGCACCGAGTGCCGTCTGCTGCTCTGCATCTCGTCCAGGCACCTGCGGGGGAACGTAAAACATCGTAACCTTGTGATGGTGACGTCACGTGATGGAATTATTTTACCTCAAAGCATTACGATATCAATGTTAGTTACCGGTAGCTAACTTGATAAAGAGACTTGAGACTTTGCACTAAAAAGCGGAGCGTTAGTCAATGATAAATTGTTTGATGAAATTTTCAAAACGGGACAACAGAAAGGTGATATATATGTAAAGTTTAATTCAATTAACTTGATGAAAAAATTCAAGACTTCAGTATAGGAAATTTACACATTACTTAAGCTTAACTTTCTCGATGAAAGAATTGTAACTTTGAAGATAGAAAATTAAAATACACAACAGTACGGATAAACTCACGTAATACAGTCATTTAAAACTTTACGACAGAAGAGTGGCTCAGTGAATGAAATCTCTAGAAATTTACCCAGAAAATGGAATGAGCAGCGTACACTCAACTCACTTGATGAAATTATTAAATAGGTGGGAACATTTCCTGATGACTCGAGCCGTTCTACTCTCCTCCTCCTGACTTCTGTAGAACTGAAGGCCGTCGTCCATCTTACCCTCCTCGTGTAGGATGGCCTGCTTCACCTCCACCTTACCTACGCCTTTCTTCTTGATCTCAAACGCCTTACAAAAATTAAAAGAATATCATTATTATGTATCAAATTTTTTTGACGAGAACACCCATATATTTCAATATTTTGCAGTAATATCATATCAGAACAAATTATTTCTCTCCATAGCAATGACTCAAAGCATTCTTGAAAATTTTTCCTATTTGCAGAACGATTCTGAGTGCTGACTGGCCATAATGATGCTGTTGTCGCAGAGCCAGCCGTCAGCCGTGCTATTGACAGGCAGGCAGGAAGATGGACAGGCAAACAGTGAAGTAAAAATGTCTTTGATTCGAACGCGGAGTTAAATTGAGTTTTTTGGCCATTTCGTGAGTAAAAGGTTTGCGACTAATGAAATCATAGAGTGGAGAATCTAAAGCCTTAACTGGTGAAGCGAGAGTCCACAGATATGAACCGAAAGCCGACAGTAGTGAATCAGAACCTAAAGTGGTAAATCGAACGCCAACAGTCAATATCTGGTCAAACTAAAACTAATGAGAAGAAATAGCATCCATCACGGCGCGCCAATCGAAGAGACGTTATCTTAAAGAACAAATAATTATCATTCTTATTGAGTTGCTCGAGGCAAACGCTGGCCACTGTCGTCGGTTGCTTATATTTCGTTAAAGTCGGCCACGGAACAGGCTCGGTAGCTCTCTTTTTACTGCCAATTGTTCCCTTTTCCGCGATTGATCCCCTACGTCTTTCTTCAACAGTCCACACTTTTTTGTGCCAATGCAAAAATGCGTAGCTTGCAATTCTTAGAAACTTTCTTTCTTTGCACACGACTGTTGCTCGTGTCAAATAATAATAATAATAACTGTAATTGTTGAAACCAGCGGAAATTCATTCCATAGAAGTCTGAGAATATGTTCCATATCTTACTCTTCATCGATGATATGCGAGACTTAGTATGAAATTGTCTCTTGCTTGCCCTAAAACCCGTGTCATAGATAGGATATTTTTCTCCTATCTAATAATAACATCGTGACAAACAAAATTAGCAAAAGGTAATAATGATAGTAGTTGATGAAACCAACAATCGTACCCGGTAGGAAAGCCACAGGCCAGTCTCGATGTGCTGGACAATGACCGTTGAGTCGCCATATTTGATTAGCGATGTACCAATCACTTCAAGATCCTTGTCCTCGAGTATTACTTTGTTGTCGTCTTTTTCTTCTCTTAAATAGAACGCCGTGGCTGCAAGAGTTGCCTCGTCTCTGTAATTTAAAACATTTACTTAATCACACGGAAACAATTAGGTGAGTACACCTCATCTCTGATAAGCTACCCTCGTCGGTCTCAACAATTCAGCCAAGTCACTTTGGCACAACTGAAAATTAGATTCTAAGTACCAGGCCTTAACTACAGTTTCTATAAGTCCATAGATTGTTAGATTCTTTAATATACTAACTAGCTAGCAAAAAATAACGCATCAGCAAAATCTGCGGAGTTTCGGACTAGGGTTTGAACACAAAGCAAACGCATTTCCATACGTCCATAGATTGCAGGGTTCTTTAGTATACGTTGCTAGAAAGCAATACTATACCCGTAACATATACGGGTATACGTTTGAAATATTTTAATACCGAGCTAAAACGTTCGAACGTTTGAGTAGAATATTAGATACATATTTATGGCTGCAATATGCGTTAAGGAGTCTTCTAATTCACACTCCTTAGTGACCAAAGTGCATAAAACATTATTCAATGGCTATAGTTGCACTGAGGTCACAACCAGGCAAGGATTCCCGAAACATCACATGGCAAGGATTCCCAAAACATCACATGGCAAGGATTCCCAAAAAATAACCTGGCAAGGATTAAAAAAAATCACCTGACAAGGATTCCCAAATCATATATATCGCTATCTCTCAAACATTTCGATCCCAACAACTGCACGACACCGAGAACTCCCATTCCAAACAAGTTCCCAACTCCAGCAGCTCAATCGCGAGACTCTTCCCAAGTTGGAGCGGCTCGTTGATCAATCGCTAGAAGTTCCGCCTCAATTAAACAAGCGCCCCTCACCTCTCGAGGAGGACGAGCTCATGCTGCTGGTTGATGCCGAGGTAGCGGCCGGTGGTGATGTGCCGCAGCCTCATGGGGTGGAACCAGTTGATGTAGCCACCGGCCCACTTGGTCCTCGCCAGCTCCAGGCGCCACAGAGACCGGGCCTGGGACGTCACGGACCCACCTTCGTACACTACAATGCTGTGGGTACAATTGTGCGCTACACATTAGAAGGAAAAATCTGTGTTGAGTAAAAACTATCACTGGAAAAATGGGTTGCCCTAAAGCCAGCACGTCTTCTCGTGTACTGAGGAGAATTATCTGGTGTCGCGTGCTCGGGCAACACAAAAAACGTAATTTTTCGTGGTGCACGAGGAAGAGTGCTAATTTTTAGATGACAACACTTTTCCGCAGTGCAGATGCACTTGGTTACGAAAAAGTAGCCATACACACAATACATCATCCATGCACAAAAAAGTGGTTTTTAGTATTCCTTGTTTTAGCTCATTTCAAGTTTTTCTAGATAATCATCAGTACTAGTAACGAAAAGTAAAGAAAGCTGGATCACATGTGAGACCGATACTGAAGGAAGAAACGTTCACGACAAATCACTAAGATGCACTTGCTAAGTGACTTATGGACGGAAGACTCTTGACGTAACTCACTTTTGTCCAGGCTGGTCAGACCAGGTCGGAGGAATAGACAGGCACTCGTCTCCGCCGTGGAAGAAACGCAGCACTTCTCCGCCAAACACACAAGCTATAAATAAGAAGGTGATGAGTAAAGGAAATATGATGGATAAGTATAGAATAAGTAAAGCAAGTACGTAAAGGAAATATGATGGACAGGGCGCCTATTCGTATATGTTCTACGAACGAAGTGACCTAACCCTGGGTAGCAGACTTGAGCTTTCGATCGTCTAAGCCTTAGCGATAATAGACCGAAACTCAATCAAATGTAACGAATCGACAGTCAACGATTGACGTTCCGAACAAGTCAAACCACAGACAATTCGATAATCTCGATCGGAACGTGTGACTTAAAAGCGCCTACAATATTGCTAATAGATTAAGAGGTCGTATGAATATGAAGTTCGTAACTCTCTACATGTGCCATAGCAGAGATGTTCAGTAGGATTTTTCTCTCTGTACAACGAGTCACTCACCAACAAAGTGGTACTTTCCTGTACTGAGAACACAAAATTGATTAGAAGCAGGTAGACCGAGTTAATAAACTGTTACGATTAGACAACGTTAAAATAGTTGATATGATAGATAAAAATTAAAAACTGGCTGTAATATGTTTTTTTTATTGTTAATTTTAGCAAAATTTACAGGACAATCAAGTAAAATGGTTGTTTTTAGAATTTACCCGTTAATAAACCATTTTTTTCTGATAATAAAAAATTACATAAATCAACTGAAATAACAAAAAATCAAATAACTTCTCTGATTTCACGAGATTACACAGTAATCGGTGAAATACAGTCTTGCACTTACGATGAGCATTATTGACCACGCTGAGTCGTGATCCAGATTCCGATTATGCCCGAGTGCACGCGATTTGCATTCATAGCTGTGCCGTCGTTTTTAATCTTAGTCTGTGCCTTACCTCAGTCCAAAAACTTGGTACGGACGCAGGCTGTTATCCAATCTGGCTAAAAACTTGGCTTATGCAAAGTTAAATTCAGATATTAGAGCTCAATCCTCCTGTGGACGGGGGAAGGAGGAGGGTGTCTAATCTCAATCCAGATTACGATTGAAAACGGCATATCATATACGCGTCTAACAGCGTGTTCAATAGAGTGGCGATTTGATAACTTCAGAGCTTGACTTGTCTGGAACTTAAGACTAGAGCGTTGGCCCTGACATGACTCTTATCGGCTACCTCTGAGACTTCCAAAAATTTCCTTATCTTCCTCAATAAAGTGGAGTTTTCTGTCAGCTTAGCGTATGCCGCGTAGCTCTTGACACTAACAGGATTTAAAGTGGTAAAGTCAACGCTCCTGCCTTACGTTTCAGATAAGCTAATTCTCAGAGACCTAATATCCCCGGCGAATTGAACGCCAGATCAAGACTCACCCACAAACTTGAGACGAGAAAGTCCGGTGCCGAAGGGAGCCACTGACCAGTGGGTCACATGGAAGGACGCGTTCACGATGCTCTGGTCATCTTCCTTGGTGGCTTGCTGTGTGAACGTGCACATGACTATTGAGTTATTTGAGATATCAACGGTGGGTGTTAGCGGTAAAGCCACAGACGTAAATAAGCGGCACATCTCGAATTACTGCGACCTTTGGGCCTTTTTTATAGTTAAGGCTGGGCCGCAAATGGCCGCAAGTGCCCACCTCTATAAGACTCTAATTACAGGTATTCCTTCAGGACCGCGACATATTTATTCACGTGATTTCTTTATCGCGGAATATATTTTGCGACCACGCTTTCTCAACAGCGCAAAATGTGTTCAGAACGACATTGCAGAAAAAGATCTTATTCTGTCGTGTTTGGAAAGCTGCCGGCCACTGAATAACAGCAATTCACTATAAATTTCCAACATTTGGCTTTATTAAGAAATGGGTCAAGAGAAATGCATCGCGAAACGTTGTGAAAGCGGAAGAATGTTTTAGTAATTGATGGTGTGATGAGCCACTATAAAACCGCATATGATGAAATTGAACATCAATAACTTGTATGCTAAGGTTCTATTTTCATTATGTAATTGCCGTATGCGCATTTGTGTATATTTCTTTTAATCTGTGTGTCTTGAATCATACAAATAACTCAGTAGCTATGTATATATGCAAATTATAGTAGAGTGGGGTAAAAAATGAATTATTCACATTAAGGGTAAAAAATGGACGCCCTCTCCTGCAGTACAAAAATCTTAGATCATTTTATTCCCCTAATATGGGTAATTCATTTTTTACCCCACTTTACTATATCTACCTTTGCATTTTGGAACAAAATGAACGTGGGTTACCAGTCTTTTAACTTACCCTATCTAACAGTCTATTAGTTACTCCATGAAATAATATATTTTTTTAAATTCAGCAAAGAAAACAGGCAACTTTAAACTAGAACTTATAATGTTACTCGTGATTTGGAGAAGGCGTGCTTTGACGACGGCGGTTGAGCTTGGAACGTAGACAGCGCGGTCGTAGAGGAATACTTGTACCATATTTTGACCCAAGAGATTCCGAGATTTCATCGTGTAAGAAACGTCTTATACCTACAGGTTACACTATAAATGAGGATATCGATAAATAAAGCCAAACTCTTAGAAGATACAGCCATACCTATGATCGAAATTAAGACTTCAGTTCTCGGAGAATACCCCAAAATCTTCCAATAAGTTTGGTGTGATCTTAATATAAAGTGAGAAATGCTAATTATAAAATGACAGTAATATAAATAACAAGCGGCATGCCCCGTTTGATGTTGCTGTAGTAGCTGAATTGTTCGAAAGACTTTCTCAAGAATAAAATCTTAAAACATTATTGGAAATTACGTAGTAGCATCTAGTTAATGAGGAAGTTTTATCACCGTTTACGGATCAACTACCTCGTACCGCTCACCAAGTACCTTGTAGCACTCACCAAGTACTGTACCTCGCTGCACTACCTGGTATCGTGTACCACCTACAGAATCAACTGGTACCCCGACCCACTTACCAGGTACCGCTCCGTTGCGACGGACACAAGGATGAGGTCGTCACCGACGCGGACCTTCTCACCCTCAGAGCGCTGCCTGCTGGCCGGATGGATAGTCCACCAGCAGGATTCTCCTGCAAGGGTAAGTGAAGAACAGTCACCAGCACGGTTATGCCTTCTTACCATTATTACAACAGTCAACTAATCCGAAAAGTACACTTTTGGAGCGCCATTGGAAGAGTGGCATCATGACTTCCACTGACGAAACAGCGGCGTTACCATAACGTCCAGTTACGAATGAGTGGCACTATTATAACGTTCAGCACCTTAAGAGTAATGCCATAATAGAATGTCTACATTTTGCAAGGTATGCGAAATAATTTTTCGACAATGATTCAACGGATGCTCCGTTTCGACTCACTACTTCGAAGTGCTGTTATAACTCAGCTTTACGTGGAGTACAGTCGATAACTAAATTCACCATATGGCTATGATACGGAACCCATATGTGGAACACATTCCTATTACTTTTCGATTTGAATTTTTCTCCTCCAGATCAGTTATGAATGTCACGCTGATACACTTACGTTAAATAAGCACCTATATATCTCACAACTACATCAATACTTGTACTTATTCATATTTATGTATGCACAGGCTCTCGGAAATATACAGTACATCTATCTTCAAGAATATACCTAAGGATACATTCCCATATAAACATCAGAAAGCACCCATGCCTATCTTTCCATCTTTTCTACCTCTTACACCTAGGCCTATATACCCTCTCACTTCCTATAACCTAAACGCGCATCTAGTAGCAAGGAGCTAGAGACGGCTGACATCACTGACACCGAAGGTAGTTCGTGCGCGTCTCCCAACCAAGCCAGCTCCTGCCGCTCGACATTTTTAGTCAGTAATTGATGTCCGCAGGCCGCTACGGGGATACTGACTCTGGCCACAAATGGGGCAGTTTGGGGCACAGGTAATTGCATAACAGCCTTCCGTCGATGGCACCATAGCTCTTGACGATCTGAGGTCGACTGTAGCCGTACATTCCTCTAGGGCCCGTTGACCAACAGTATTTTTGCAGCCCGAACCAGTGCGTATGGATTTCTCAGTAGGAGTGTACTGTCAAGCTGACTTTACCTTAGCCGTAAAACTCAGAAATAAAAACATCGTTAAGCTCCTATAGTTATCCGCACCATCTCTCTACCCCTAACACTCTTGTACGCCTCCTATAACCTACGACAATAAGACCAGACCCGAAACATTCAACCTTGTCTCTACCTATTCTCATTATCTCCAGCCCCTGCAGGACACCCTGGCCGTCACAGCAGGTCGTACTCCTCACCTTGCGAATGTTCCTGCAGGCCCACATCAAAGGCGAGCTTATCTTTGGACGAGCTGGTGGACAGGCACGCCAGGTACTGCAACGAGGGGGGGGGGGTAGGACGCACGTGTAATGAGTCACGGCAGATATGTCGGCTACCACAGTCTACCATAGAAATATTGAGTGCGGCAGTAATTTGTTGCACGGCCTTTATAGTAGATAAGAGAGTGAAGTGATACGGTGAAGGTAGAAATGTAAGGGTGGTAAAGCTATGTGTTGATGTAATTATGAAAGTAATGGTAGTAATGTGATCATGACCGTAACAGTAGTAATATAATTACGACAGTAACAGTGTTGATATGATCATGATAGTAAAAGTAGTGATTTAATCAAGACAGCAAAAAAAAAAAAAGGTAGTGAGCCACTATGAGCAATAAAGATACTGCAATATGATGCATAAATTGTGTGATGTAGAATCTAAATGATTCTGACACAATGGCAGCAGCTCGTAAAGGCCTGGAACGTGAGTCCCGGCTGCTCTCTGAGAATGGTCTCGTTGGTTCGTCTACAGCTAGCTACCAAATCTAATTAACGATGAAGTACAAAGCTGAAATGCAATCACAACTATAGAACTTCACGAACGTAGACTCCTCGTACGTATAGGCAGACACTACTAATTAGTACTTAATGCGAAAACTATTTTCAGTAATCAGGTGTACAGAATTTGGTGTTGATACAAATTTTATCACCTATGAGCGTGAAAGAAGCAATAATATGCAATTGGACGTGGAGTTTAGTGTTAGTACAACTCTTGTCGTCTGTGTGCGTGTAATTGGATTTTCATCACTCGGATGCAGAGTATGGTCTTCGTACAACTTTTGTCGTACAACTTACCATGTTGGAGTTCTCATGATGCAGCAAGACAGCGTTGCCATACAGCAAGGTCCTGTGGCCGGAACCCGTTCCTTTGCCCTGTATGGGAGGGAGACACGCAATTGATGGCAAGCTTTATCTTTGACGGAAGGAAGGAAAATTTTTCTATCTAAGAAATGCCTTCTTGGCAAAAATATTCTCCCTTCTTGCGTTTTCTGGTAATGATTCGCCTCGGATGTTTTCTTTTTTTTCGCATAGTAAGCAGATGGTAGATTGTTAAAGAAAGAAAAACTGTACCTGGAAATTATAAAAAATATCATGGAGTGACAGATGCAGAACGGAAATGGCTCTTGAAAGCTATAGGTACTGTATTTGGCACAGTATATTTCGTTCGTTATAGGCACGTACGCCAAGAAGTAAAGAATGAGGCCCGTAGTAAATATGGCATAGAAGAAAGAAACACAATACGTTCATCTAGGTGAGAGAGCAAGTAGGGAAATTGTAAAATGTAACACTAAATTTTCTGATAAAATAGTGAATAACGTCACATCTAAGCCCGGTATTTCACTAAACAAGATCTGATACGCAGAGTTCGTTGGCTAGCAAAGCTGGTATGCGCTTGTAAACTCATTACACTTGAAACTAGCTAATATTTCTCTATTTCTTATATTGTTTATCGGTTAACCCAACTTATGATAACCGCTTTCTTGGTTGCTTTTATTTATCTAAAATTAAAATGCTGCTTTAGAACTGGTACTTTTATTTCGCCTGATATACTTTCTTCTGATATTACTTCTCATCACAAAAAAACACCACAGCTATAACTGGTGCGCTTATTTTGCTCTATTGTTATTGTAAAGTTGCTGACCGTTACCTATCATTAATGCTCTTAATTTCTTTGTTATGTGGATTCTATCTATTTTACTTACAATCCAACCACCAACAAGAAACAAGCTTCTCTGAATAGGAAGCTGCATGATTACTAACAATAACGTTACTCCTTGTTTCTAAAATTACTTTAGATATAAATTTACTGTACAATTCAAACAATAACTTTTTCAAAGTCAGTAGTTTATTTTCTCATAATATTTGAGAAATTTTTGCACGCGTTGCTACCTTTCTAAATTTTTGCAGAATTTTCGGTGGCGATCAAAGGGAAAAATAATCGGTCACCAAAAATCTCACAACAAATTTTAGCAGGTAGATGAAACAACGATACTTTATATCCATAAACAACGTAAACGTTGAAAGTTTAGCAAAAAAATAAAGTACATTCAGTACCCGAATAAAAAAATAACAGTGCATGTGAAGTTAATGAATAGAAATAATTTTTTATGTAGCATCCCGTGATAAATATTTATTTACGAATGATTGCAAATATACTGGGACAACTAAAACATACAGCGAACACAAAAAACTACAGAACCCAAAAAAGACGGACGATAAATACGAAAAACGGCAATTTGACAAAAATAACGCAAGGGAATGTTATGTATTTCAACGGAATGGGAAAAGAATAACAGATATGTAATGCAGAAAAGGGTAAAGAAAAAATTCCAACGGTGAACAATACAGTGGTAACCATAATTAACTTAGGAAATAGAAAAGTATACAACAAACATGAATAATCTGAAACGAAATAAAGCATCGTAAAATTAGACGAACATACCAAGACGTAAATACTGAGTGCGGTATAGAATAGAAGTCAGGGTTTTTGTTACTGAAGACACATGCTTGATTTTTTGTATTAGTCATCATTTTTTTGGAAGATAAAGAAACAAAAAAGTATTTAACGATAACCATGCATAGATATTATGGTTCTTATAGTTCCACAAAAATGCATGCTTAGAGCAAAATATTGTACTTCGCAGATGTATCTACGTATATATGAATATGTGTCTGATATTAAAAAAACTCGCCGTTAGCACTATCAAAATCTTGCTTCACACGACAGTCCTATGACCGTGTTCAGTCAGATCAGCGTTTAAATGCTTTGCTGTGTCCGCTAAAGCAGCAGCACAGAGCACAGCATTCTGAGTTGTAATTCTGACGAAATTCAAAGAAATATACAAAACTTTACCAGTGTCAAAATTGATAAGCAAGCTGACTCGCCGGCTGAATTTTCTTTACTCTATCTTTTCGCAGACATACAGTTGGGTCTACAGCGACAGACAAGAACACCCGGGTTGTGTTCTATAGCGACAGACAAGAACACCCGGGTTGTGTCTACAGCGACACAGCAGTACACTCGGGTTGTGTCTACAATGACACAACAGAACACTCGGATGCTGAGCTGGGAAAACAGGCTTATCTGACGGTCGTGTGAACCCGCCACAACTCAGACACTAGTGGGAGAAAATCTATTATTGCCCATTTCAATCAAAATCTCAAGTGAATGATGGAAGAAAAAGTTTCGCCTTTATCAGCAATAGAAATCCATCAAATAAAACTAATTTCTTCATGAAGAATCAACCCTAAAGTTGCACTAAGAAAATGGACATTAATTTCATTTAAGTACCACAAGAAATAGTACGTTCAATGAAAGAAATAATTATCAAAGCTATATTACTTTACTAACTAAAAATTGGATTATTCGTAAGAAATATGCAGGTAGTACACACTATTGATTAAATAATCATGAAAGTTAAAATTGGTACATAACATGAAGAAACATATGAACTTAATTATACATAAATGTACACAGGGAACACAGATGAGATTTTTAAACGAGAACCAAAAAGGGAACCACAGATACCAAGAATTAAATTAGAATAGAGTAATAACAAAGTTACAAAACAGGAATAATACAACAAACAATGATGACGATCAACAAATTTACCAATAAGAAAGTAGAGAGAAATAATAATACTGCGACCAGGGGGAACTAAAGGAAGTTTTAAGAATAAAGAATAACGAAGCTGCAAAAAAAATGAAGGAAAGCATCCATGTAAAAAATTGCAGAAGCTTCAAAAAGCAACAAGACGTTTTCATTTTTTCTATGAAACCCTTTCGAAAAGAAAAGCTCTTTATAGAGGAGTTTTTTACGAAAGGTTCTAAACAAAATTCATAGGTGAAACATTTTTCAATCTAGAAAACACTATCTACGAAACGTATTTCTACAAAAACGCTTTTCAATGGAACGTTTCACATAAACCGTCTACACAGTATAGACAGCAGGTACTATATATACAACAAGTGGCCGGTACCAAGGACGCCCATTTGATCTTAATCAATAAAACTTCCGCTTCGTATCGTATCCATGCTACCGATAATCATCAGCTGTTAATAGTGTTGCAGTCAGTACCACAGTTCATTTATAGAAGATAGTTGTGTCGAATTTGTGTGTATGCGCTGACCTCCTAAATTTCCAGGTTAGTGACGTCAAAATTACGTCACGCCACTGTGGGGATAGCAAAGATTCCTCGCTGCAACAGTGGCGTGACGCAATTGTGACGTCACAAACCTGGAAATTTAGAGGCGTAGCGCATACACTCAAATCTGACACAACTATCTTCTGTAAATGAACTGCGGTCAGAGCCAAACTTGTTAGCAAAATAATAGATTACTATCCGTTGTAGTAGTTGCTAAGGATACGATGCAAGCTTCTTACTGAATATTCAAAGGGCTGTAGGTACCTTACTTTTCGGGCGGCATAAATGAAGAAACAAAAACTAGGCAAGCGTGGCTAAAGCTAATAAAAGTAATCCAGCAGAAGCAGGCGGCTCTCGTGGAAGCTTTTAGAGGCCAAGGCAATAGCGTTAGCAAAGTGAGAGCGACAGGCAAACTAATGAAGACGAAGAGGTGTGCACCAAAGGTGCATTGTGCCGGGGCTACCCTATGCAGCTGCACACACAACTTGATGCGTGGACGTGCAGCTTGCATGCCGTTCAGGCTACCGTATCTATGCTACCGAATTTATGCATGTATCGGAACGATGTGCGGGCTGCTTATCCTCGGATCAAGTTGTGTGTGCGATTGCATACCGTGGCTCCGGCATACACACAAGGTCTGTTCGCTGGGAGGGACTGTGCCGTGCTGAGGCGTGTTGTAATCACAACTTCGGGATAGCCTGCGATACCGGTGACCCGCACCACAATGAATAATTACTGGCGTCATTAGAAAAAGGCCATGCCTTGGAACAGACCTTGTATTCAGGACTAACAAATACTAATGGATATTGCTCTACTATAGATATTAGCATTCTAATAAATGCGAGAACGAATATAAGCAGGGAGTAGCAGTGCGAAGCAAGACAGCTACAATTACAGCGCTATACTAGAAAATGGCCGAAAATAATCCGAGGGATAGAAAAAAAATAACAATCGTAAAATATGCTGAACAAATTCCGCAAAATAATAATGCAGAAGCAAATTAAAAAGTAAAATAGCAAAAATGAATGCAAAAAAAAATCATCGCAGTCCAGTAAGATGGACAACAAAAATGTTCCTCAACGAGAAGCCAGAAACGCTATAAAAATGTAAATTTTCAAATGAAATATTTAAAACCCAGCAACGTAGCGATGATAACAAACTTTAGAACAAAAAAAAAAGGCTTTTGAACAGCGAAAAAGAAGAAGCACCAAAAATATCAACGAAGTACTTGTAATAACAAAGATTCGAATGTAAAAACTGAAAGTTTTGGAAGCGCAAAAATTTCTACAAATGTAGGAAATTTAAACTTTTGAAGAATACTTACGGCACCCTCGCCCTCTTGCTGCGAATACAATAATACAAGTTAGTGAGTATTGTTCTGATGTTCGTAACAATAC
>LQNS02278099.1:283265-299626 GCA_001587735.2 Parhyale hawaiensis | reverse complement strand
ACTTGTCGCCTAGCAATGCAGCGTTTGACTGTCCGATTCATCCAGAGGGGATCATTACTGATACGAACCCGTTTAGTTGGGACGTGTCTTTCAGCTGCTCTCAGTATGCTCGTCTTCTTGTCAGCAAAATAATAGATTACTGTCAGTTGTTGCAGTTGCTAAGGATACGATGCAAACTTCTTATTGAATATTCAAAGGGCCGTATATACCTTACTTTTCGGGCGGCATAAATAAAGTAACAAAAACTAGGCAAGTGTGGCTAAGGCTAATAAAAGTAATCCAGCAGAAGCAGGCGGCTCTCGTGGAAGCTTTTAGAGGCCAAAGCAATAGCGTTAGCAAAGTGAGAGCGACAGGCAAACTAATGAAGACAAAGAGGTGTGAACCAAAGGTGCATTGTGCCGGGGCTACCCTATGCAACTGCTCACACAACTTGATGCGTGGACGTGCAGCTTGCATGTCGTTCAGGCTACCGTATCTATGCTACCGACTTTATGCTTACATCGCGACGATGTGCGAGCTGCTTATCCTCGGATCAAGTTGTGTGTGCGATTGTATACCGTGGCTCCGGCATACACACAAGGTCTGTTCGCTGGAAGGGACTGGGCCGTGCTGAGGCGTGTTGTAATCACAACTTCAGGGTAGCCTGCGATACCGGTGACCCCGCACCACAATGAATAATGCCGCAATCACAACCCGAAAAGCGGTAACCATGATTACGGCACGGGTTGACGGAAGTAACGGCTCAGAATCATTACTTTCAAGTAAAGGAAGGGAAAATGTATAAATGAGCGACTGAATTTCGTAATCCGGAGTAAGTCAATACTTGTAGGTACTTAATTCAAGAATTTATACAGACACTCCGTATTCTTAAACTTACGACGCTCATTGATAGATGGCGCGCTCGTAGCAGGATTCCGGATTGTGGTTACCATTTTTCGGGTAACGGTTGTGATTGCAACACGCTTCCGGACTCTTTTTAATGACGTCATGACACTCGTGACCAGGCTTTTTATGGCGTTACTAGGTACTGATAGGCCCGTTCGCAAGTGCAGTGGCGAGACCAAAGAAGACAACTGCGTGTTATGGTGTAAGATTCACCCAGACAACAGACATTGTCTTTGACTTTTCATTAAGTTACACTAAACGCAAGGCCTGTTCAGGGGGCGGGGCATCTGCGGTAAAGTCATGAACAGACTAGCTTTGATGACGTCAGAGAATCTGTGTGTATACCCTGGCTACAAGATATTTACTTATGGGCGAGTTCGAATGGCAAGCGAAATCAGGACTTCAAGGTTTGACTTGTCCGGGACTTTAGACAGAAGCGTTGGCTTTGCCACTTTGAATGACTCAGAAAGTGCTAGAAGCAAACCGATTACGGAGTGCCGACTAAACCGCCATTTTGCTGAACCAGACTTTCTGGAGTCTCAAAGGTAACCGAGGAAGGTTTGACACCTGAAACTGATGCAAAGGGCCGAAGGTGGCGAGCCTTTTCTGAAGTCCTCGTCAAGTCAAGCCTCGATGTTCTAATTTCATCAGCCAATCAAATAAATGCGCGGGGCGAGTCCGCGTCGCTCTCTCTCACTGTTACGACTTGAGTGACGTCATCATCGCTAGTCAAGTACTGGCGTCATTAGAAAAAAGCCATGCCTTGGAACAGACCTTGAATTCAGGACTAACAAATACTAATGGATATTGCTCTACTATAGATATTAGCATTCTAATAAATTCGAGAACGAATATAAGCAGGGAGTAGCAGTGCGAAGCAAGACAGCTACAATTACAGCGCTATACTAGAAAATGGCCGAAAATAATCCGAGGGATAGAAAAAAATAACAATCGTAAAATGTGCTGAACAAATTCCGTAAAATAATAATGCAGAAGCAGATTAAAAAGTAAAATAGCAAAAACGAATGCAAAAAAATTCAGCGCAGTACGGTAAGATGGACAACGAAAATGTTCCTCAACGAGAAGCCAGAAACGCTATAAAAATGTAAATTTTCAAATGAAATATTTAAAACCCAGCAACGTAGCGATGATAACAAACATTAGAATAAAAAAAGGCTTTTGAACAGCGAAAAAGAAGAAGCACCAAAAAATATCAACGAAGTACTTGTAATAACAAAGATTCGAATGTAAAAACTTAAAGTTTTGCAAGCGCAAAAATTTCTACAAATGTAGGAAATTTAAACTTTTGAAGAATACTTACGGCACCCTCGCCCTCTTGCTGCGAATACAATAATACAAGTTAGTGAGTATTGTTCTGATGTTCGTAACAATACAAGTTAAGGAATTTTCGTTCCTCACACGTGATCGAAATAATATAATCCATTTAGCATTTTTCGATTCAAGTTAGGGAATCGCAAACGTACGTTTGTCGGTCCAGGTGAATTAAAGCTAAACGGATTAGATTATTTTGATCGCATGGTGAGAATTGATTATACCTCTTAGTATGTTGCCCTACCTTTGAAGATACCGCTGACCCTGAAAACGCAGTCAGTGTTGTCCATTAGAACTTTTCCATTTGAATCAGCCGGTCGTAAATTGTGAATACATAGTTTCGTTTAACTTGTTAGAAATTTATAAGAAAGTACCGAAAAGAAAGACAAGTAAATTGTTATCTCCAGAACCGAAGAAAGTAAATTGAATAGTTCTAATATTAGTATTGTCATATCACCCTTAATGAGAACACTACTGTATAGCCCGTGTGAACATGCATTTATATGTATACTTTGTACATATTAGTTACAGATGAGGGTACTCTTTTCGCAGCCTAAAACAAAGGGAATTTAGATCAGGAGACATATAGAGTGTCCAGCTATATATGTAAACACAAAATTTGTATATTTACATGTCAGCCTTGCAGTACAAATGACTATTATTCTGGTAACCCACATTGATGCGAATTTAAAGGACAAATCGACATATAGTATGTTCTAACATTTATGTATAATTTGTACAGAAAAATCTGTCTTTTCTCAAACAATTGTCATTCAAAAGGGATTGTGTTTGTAGCTCAACTCAACGCGACTTTGTAAGCCAGGATATCGTGTGAAGTACCTGTGTTCAATAATTATTCTGGGGCCACACCTAGGAGGAAGTTTAGGGGGAGACAACATATTGGCCAGAAGCTTCATTAACTAAGCGACTCAGTTTCATGCTACGAGCTGGCTAGCAAGAATGGGTGGCGTAAAATGAATCTTGAGATTTATTTTAGCTGTAACACAGTAGACTTGCGCTCTTCTCCATCTGCATTAGCTGTAAATACTGTGAACTGGACGTAAGCAACCCTCGGTATTCAGTTTACGATACTCCTTAAGTATCCATCCCGTTCTGACTCCTGAACGATAATTGCTCGTAATCATGGGTCGCTAACCCGCTCGTGCTGCTCGGGTGCAGGTCCCGCAACTGAGTCTTTTATATCTAAAGTGATTTCGAGAACTGAACTCATGAGGATGCCGCAGCAGAAAGCAGCCATGAAAAAGCCACGGCGAGCCCTTTTTGGTCCCGTTTCCGAGGATTTATGTTGTTTCTCTCTATACTTCCTCCGAGGGCCACGCTATGGAATCGCACGCACAACTTATGAGCGGAGGAATAGCTCGCACGTCGTTCAACTTACAGTATCTTGGATACCGTCTTTCACAATGGCATGGGAAGATGCGCGGGCTGAACGTCCTCTCAGGAGCTGATCGTGTGATCCTAATGTGATCCAAGGAGGTTTGATAGAAGGAGGGAGCACAACCACATTTCGCTGCACTGACCAAGGAAGTTCATTGATCTTCGGTGTCTGTTCCCTTCCCACCAATCACAAGCTCTCAGCCATCCCTTCTCATCAATAGGAGGCTTACAGCCGTTTCTGCAGCCAATCATCGAGCCAGGAAGACTTTAGCCATGTAGCAAAAATCAGCTTCAGATCTCCGCCGCCGTTGCAACCTCTTTCTTATTAAAACTCCTTGCTTTGACCCCAGCATTAATAAATAGTTTATAGTATTTGAATATTAAAACTCCAGACAATGCACGCAGCACGCTGTAATTGTTACTGGTGAGAGATGGGTAGAGTTCTTCTAAGGTCATAAAGGTTAATTTTGACCTTTTTGTCGTTTTTTTCCAATAAAAGAGCCTCTACGCCCAGTTTTTGGACAAGTCTGGAAAATACCCTCATTGCACTTTCTATTAATTACAATTTCCTAGCATTGCCTGCAAGTGAGGTTTACCTAAGTAGAAGACGGTTGAAGTCAGGCCGAAATATGGTTGATGTCGCCTCGTACAATGCTTCGTCTAAGCATAATCCCTAGTTTAATATTACTTTAGAACCCCTACTTCTCTGAGGGCTTCCATACTTCTAATGGAATCCGACAGGATGAGCTTCTCTCCTCGCTGCTTCTCAACATTTTTATTGATGACATTCAGAACCTACTTAATGGCAATGGAGCTGGTTGGTTCATGGGCCGGCGCTGCATTAATGCAATCAGTTACTTTGACGATATGGTGCTTCTTGCTCCTCATTACAGTTCTCTCCAATAGCTAGTTTCCATTTGTGACGATGAAGCCCAAAAACTTTATATTGTGTAAAACATGAATAAGACTGTGTATATGTTGCTTGAACCTCGAAGCAACAAGCAGTGCAGGATTAGGCATACACTGCTAAACGGTGTGAAATCAGCCTATGTAGACACCTTTGTGTGTCTGGGACATCTAATTAATGACAAGCTTGACGACTGCGCAGACATTGGACGACAGGTTAGGCGCTTCAATGTCACAGGCAATTAGATAATACGTCAGTTTAATGGATGTTTCTGAACGTCAAGGTCAAACTGTTTAAAACTAATTCCTATCCATTATATGACAGCTCTCTATGCGCTAAATTCACTAGACAGGCCATCAGTAAGTTGCATTGGTTGCAGTTGGTGGGTGTGCCCAGATACACAGGTGCTAGTGATGTGTTTGCGTCGTATGACGTACAGTGTCTCAATATTCTTGCTCGTAAATGTGTATATAGCCTGCAGATGAGAGTAGAAAAGTCTGATAACTCGATGCTCCAGGGGATATGCTCTAACCCAAATTATCAGAGCTCGGCGCTCAAGCAGCGGTGGGTTAGGATACTATATGTAGGCAATGACTTCTATGATCGGAATGACCTCTAGTGGATGTGCCTCCTACCTACTACTTCCTTTTAGAATTCCTTGTCGTTGCGCGCAGACCAGAGCTAATTTATCTTCCCACACTGACTCCTTACCGGACCTTTTCCTTGAGCTGCTAGGGGTTTTTGATCCTGCGTTACGCGAGGTACAGTGGGACTACATGTGGGCATATTTGTATAATAATGACTGAGCTCTATTTGAAATTTGTATTATAATCATTGTCACACGCCCCCTGGCGAGCTTAGTTATGATGAAACAGTGCTTCTGGATCACACAGTGGAGGAATAAGGTTGAGTCGCTTGCAAATTCTCTGCACGATGCAGAGAATTGTTATTACTTTCTTTTCTATTATCTTTGCTCTTGTATGAGAAGGAGCTGTTTAATGCCATTCGTGTCTGTACGTGGAGGCTGAGTGTACCCACGCACGAGTATATTCCTTGTGTGTGGCAACCAATTTATGTGACTGGGCCTAAACACTAGTTTGAACTTCGGTTATTTTGTACTTGTAAGTGCATTTGTGAACCTATTGTGTTCTTAATAAAAGTAATTTATTTTGTTTAAAATTCTAATCTTTTCCTTGGCGATGTTAACGTGGCAAGAAGCAAAGGTAAAAGAAATCTTGCGCATACTTCTGCTTAATCGCTTTTACAACTTTTCTCTCGTTGGAATCTATGCTGTGCCTGTTTGATTTCGATTAGTTTTACTATACAAAAACAATTATTTTTAAAGCAACACACATTGCATGCACAGAAGAATTAAGCGTAAACTAAAGCCGCCAATGTATTGATAACCAATATTTGAATAATTATATTATAAGAACGTGCATAGTTCGATCTGTACATGTGAACTTACATTTCCATGAATTTAACTTCACTCGCGCTTATTTTCTAATCTACATCCCATCGCCAGATAATCAATAGGTTTGCATCCATAGGACTAAGTTCAAGTTACCACATTCAACTGAGCGCACACGAGTGTTTGTCCCGAATATACCAAAGGCCCAAGACCAATTAGCAAATTTGTATATTTTCCGAGAATAATTCTAGCCTAAACACTATCCACATAAAATCGGTAGAATGATAACAATAATTAACTTTTCCAGACAAGTGAAATCTTCATAACGGCAATAGTTCAGAGAGGGCCGATGCCTGGATCTCGGCTCCTTCTCGAGCATAGGCCTCTTGGTCTACCGTATCTATTGCCAGCTATATAAAAAATAAGCATAAGTATCGCTCATAACCTACCAGAAGAAGATAGGTAAATAAGCATATGTCGATAACATTTAAGTAAACTTAGTCTCACCCAAAGCAATTAACAGTTCCATTACAGAGATATATTAAGTTGATTTTATGCTGTAACATAAAATTAAATCAGTGCTTTATACTAGCCCAGAGATATCAAACCTTATGCTTGTAAAAATTAAAATTGGTCTATCTTCTAGCATCGATTTCCCAAGGCGCCACGAAAGAACTAGCCCGCCGCCGTCATCATTTATAACAACGAAAGAACTAGCCCGCAGTTGTCATCATTTATAACAACGAAAGAACTAGCCCGCCGCTGTCATCATTTATAACAACGAAAGAACTAGCCCGCAGCCGTCATCATTTATAACAACGAAAGAACTAGCCCGCCGCTGTCATCATTTATAACAACGAAAGAACTAGTCCGCAGCCGTCATCATTTATAACAATGAAAGAACTGGCGCGCGGAAATCATTCATAGCAACACAGAAAGTACTGCCCGCACTCATGCCAGGTACGGAGGAGCCGCATAGCAAATAACTATTGACAGGCTGTGCAGGGCCTGGTCACGTGAAGTCGATGGGGACGTCTGAGACTGAGCATACATAAGTCGTGATAGCTTGAGGGTAATAAGTTTGACTAACTGCACTCTCGTGATATTATGCTATAAGAGTAGTTGTTAGCCAAAATTATATTTTCATTATACATATGTCGTGCCTCTCATATACAGTGTTGAAAAAACAAACAACTGCATAGAATGCAAAAAAAAAGAAAAAGAACGTTGGAAAAGAAAACTAGTTTGGGTTACTGCCCAGTACATAGCGGTGAACGTCTCAAACTACTTTATCTACCTAGCACCAATAAATGCGAATAGCATGGGGAAGCAGTGAACGAATTTCTTCAGCCCCCTACAAAAAACGTTGAAATTACATTTCGTGACGTTAATAAAGCGGCAGTTTCCTGCAAGAAGCACAGAAGGACCCACGACTGCAGGGCGACAGGTATGAGCGGAAGGGGTCTCAGGACCCCCGCTGGGGGGCGTTCACCCCCCAGGGAGCTCGATAATAGTCAACGACACTGGCGGATCGCCAGCAGGTGAGACTGCCAAGTCGCCGATCCCCCCCCCCCCACCAGCTGGGGGATATGTGGGCAGTGGTGGACACTCACTAGTGGGGGTTGCATGATGAAAATCCCCAACAGTTGATAAGTTTTACTTAGCTCAGTTGGCAGGAAGACTGCACCCATGCTGCCAAAATCAACTAACTGTTAATCTTAATCATAACAGACGGTGACATTTTCCTAGAAGACTTCCTTATCCTATTCTATTGCGGCGAAGAAAAGCTGTTATAACGAGGTAACGCAGCCTAGTTAAAATAAAGTGAACGTATGCTTACAATCATGTATAAGTTGACTGAAGTATTGTATTTACACCACCGCAAAACTAGCAGCTATTGATGAAGGTTCTTTTGTTTACAACTTAATTTTCCATAGCAACGCTACCGACCAATCATCATCATCAGTACCTAATATTTTTCGTATCTATATTTCTGTACTGTTGAAATAACAAAAATAAACAATGAAGCACATTATACTTTCTACTGCTCTCTATAAAATTAAATTGGGCAGCGAGCATATGGCGAACATATACGTTACACAAGTCAGATTATATAATACTATTTGGGTTTCGTCTATACCTCCCTCGGCGTGTAACACTTTCGGAATTACGCTGGGAAAAATTTATATTGTTTGAATCAGTGACTTCGAATGACTGTAATTTCTACAACAGATTCTCTAGCAACTTCAATTGTATGGACAATGTCGCAGTTATAACTCCAGCACGTTTCATCGCTATCTACACTAAAGATTTTCGCTTTATTTCTCAATCGCTTATTATTCGCCTATTCTGCTCTTTGTCCATTGCTTAAAAAACAGAAGCCAAAACAGCAGCACTGCAGCGTGCAGGCAGCACAGAAGAAGCACTCGCCAGCAGCAAATGCTCAGCACGGTCGTCAGTTGAGCTTCAGAAGCAATTAAGCGTAAATTGAAATGTAAGAAGGAGCTATCTATGCTGTTGAAAGGAGAGTGTCTAAAACTTCACAGAGGTACTATGTAGTGTGTCTAGTATATTTCGTCGTTGAATCATTGCAGGCCCTGATGGACTTTTGAAACGCGGCCGCAAACACGCAATGGCAGCAAAATATCACTGACACCTGACAGTGGTTGGCAGAATGGACAGAACAGGATACTGTAAATTGAAGCTGGACTTCTAGGTCGGTATATAGGCAGTTAGACGATTGCATCGGTAAATCAAATACTAGAATACAGAATGTCGGCTTAACCCATTCATACGCAGACTGAGCCAACTCCCTGCAAGGGATATTCTTCACATGATAATATTATAGAACAAAGAACTCTTGCAGCTGAGTAGCACAGACTGCGTAAAAGTTTGGGTAAACACTTAGACCTCAAAGTTGAAATCACAGTTTGTGAGACTATAGAAGTAGGTAAAATGTGATCAAATTGAATAAAGACGTGAGGCTATATCTTGTGAAGTTATGCTACATTGTAGCTTTCTAATTGAGCTTCACTCCACATAAGCGATAAATCGGTAAACAAAATGGGCATATCTCATGTATTTTGCTGTATCATGTTGTGCTTCACTACCCATGAGTTTGGAAAGCCTTATGAATGTATAATGCAAATTTCGTGTATCTTCGCTATGTTATAGCTTGCTATTTGAGCTTCACTACACATAAGCATGGGAGGGATTTTAAAATGTATTTATTTAGTGTATCGCTGCAACGCTATTTAGAGCTTCCCAGCTGAGTGAGCTTCAGGACGTAACCGAGTTAAAAAGACGTGCACATCACGTGCATCTTAGGTACAATTTCCTGTTGAAAAATTTCACTATACAGAAAAAGTTGAGCTCAATGATTGTCATCCGGAACTAAAAACATATCAGTGTTTGACAGCAATTTCACCACTGACATCTACAGGAACTCGGATGATAAATACCAACAAAAGAATGAATACACCGTTTTCAACACATTAAGCAGCACTGAACAGCACAAAGTGTAATATAAGAGTGAAGAGGTATAGACGGCAGGGTATTTGGAAGAGGTTCAAGAATGTTGCTAAGTCTCTTCGTTGATCACAGGATCACCATCAGTATGAACCCGATTAGGGAGGACAAGAAAACAAAGGCATCTAACTACGGCGACTAAGAAACGACGATTCTCTTCGCTTCTGCCGAAAACGAATGTCTAGTAAAATAATATATCATTTAGCTCTCCATAGATAGAGTAAAGGTGTTCAGCAAGTTAATATGTACTAATGCAGTCTATTTCATAACGCGAGGCGAACATGCGTGCGTACATCAAGTTGGGAAGGAAGAGAAAGAAGAGAACAAAGCACCATTAGGGGTACCAAAAGTGATCTATTGTAGCAAAGTCGGCAAGTAAAAAGAAAGACCTCGAAAATGTCCAGCGAAGGCAACCCTCGGAGGCGCTTGACAACACGATTCCCCACCACAGAAGATGGACGGACCAAACCCTAAGAACTAAAGGGCTCATCCCATGCCTCGTTAGGGGGTAGTATCAGTCCCATTTCAACAACAGCGCCACGTGACAGAAATAACCGTTACAAAGAATTAATTGCGTTAGTCTCATTTCAGTAATAATAAAACTGTTGACCCAGTCATGAAAAATAAAGAACACCAAAGAAAAAAGCGTAAAACCATAGTCAGTAATGCGTAGACAAGATGTGACAGTCCAGTGATGCAAGCATTGCTCAACTGATGAACAAAAAGCCCCAAAAATAACAAAAAATGTGAACACAAAATCAGGCAATAATGCTAGTGCTGTCCCAGCGAGTCAACAGACAGGACAGCAATAATGAGAATGTCCTCGGAGCAACGGTAAAGGATGGACAGCAATATGCCACAGCCTCAAGGCAAAACAATGAGGATATCAATAATTCAGTAATGAGTCACCAGAAAAAGAGGCGAGTGGCAATCTTAGAGTTGTCCCATCCCAACGATCAATAAAAAAAAAGGAGGGACAGCCATGACGTCCACATCGGAAGAGGGAAAAATAGGGATACGATTGTTGTCGAGACGATGAAAAAGAAATACGCCGGCCATGGCAACATCGGCCCAAGGATAAAAAGCAAATGAGGTTTGCCCCAACGATAAAATAGAAAACAAAAAAGCAACGACCATAACAACACTTGCTCAGCGATAGAAAAGAAAAATTGCGGTATCACCACAGAAGAACACAAAAGTTTCTGGCAAGTACAACGTCTGTGTAATGTCAACAAGAAATAAAAGCAATAGTAAGGCAAGCATTGTTCCAACGATAACAAAAATGAAGGAAAGCAAAGGCACTAATGTCGGCCGTTCCAATGGCAAAAACAAAAGTTGTGACAAGACAACGTCACAGTTGGGCCAACAGGAAAACAGTAAACACCAATGATAAAATTCTCGTAGCATTACGATAAAAAAAGAAAGAAAGCAATAACGCTAACGTCAGCCCGTTGCCAAGACAAAAAACTCTGTGACAAGAATAACGTCAGTGATGGGCAAAAAAAAAAACGGAGACAATAATAATGGAAGTGTCGTCCCAGCAACAAAAAAAAAGAAGGGACCGCAATAACAGAGACGTAGCACGGGCGTCGGCGGCCGCCAGATGACGGCTGAGGTATGCACGGCATATCTATGCATATCTGCAGCCACGCCCGCTGCAGCTCATCCTCGTTCGGCACTGGCAAGTCTTATTCTTTCATCCACCGACCTATTTTTCTTCTACATGCCGAGTTTCTCATTTCGTGCAAGTAAAGCCAAAACGTTTTTTTTAAGGGGAAAAAAATCTGTTCAGAATATTTTTTTTTTATTCAGACAAGTAATATGAGTTCATTTTTCTACGCTGCTTGATAGTGGCACTAAGCCTTTTTCTTGCGTCTTTTCTTAACGCGGGGCAAACACAGACTCACATTAACAATTTTTCGGTTTCGGCACAAGAGACAAACAAAGCATTTTTACCTCCACCGAGGATGTTATGTTTTTGAAGGCGTTCGTTTGCTAGCCTGTTAGCAGCGTATGGTCAAGCGCTACTGAGGGATCTTCATGAAATTACACAAGCTATTAAAAACGTCACGAGGAAGAGATGAATATATTTTTATGATAATCCGTCGGTTCATTTAGTTGTGGGTCTGTCTACCATTCCGTCTCGTAGCATTGCATTGCTCGGTAGGAATGTTCGTCCTCGGAGTACAGTTCCCGTTCAAAGGTACCTATTTTCCGTACGTAGAGCGAGCAAAGGCCTTTTATTCTATATTGATTTCTATCAGCAATGCTGGCAAGAAAACAAGATAATCTATAGAGTCTAGGTCTATTTTGACGCTTGCGAGCCGCTCGAGGGCTGAGGCCATGAGTCACTTTGCAGGGAGTATGATAATATTGTCTTTGTGGAAGACAAATGATGCTGTTCTTTTGTATTAGAGAAATGAAAAAAGCCATTTGTATGAGAGCAATAAAAATCGTTTTTTTTGTTTAAGAGCAATGAAAGTTGCCTTTTGTTAGAGAATAATGAAAGTCACGTTTTTCGTATGAGAGCAATGAAAGTTGCCTATTGTATGAGAGAAAGGTAAGTTGCCTTTTAATGTTATGTGAGAAATGTAGCATGCCCTTTGTAAAACAGAAGAGAACATTCGTATTTGTACTAGATGCTTGCAAGTAGCCTTTTATATTAAGTAATTGCTAATTGCCTTTGTATTAGATGTAAAATATTTTCCTTGTTTTCGGTCATAAAAAATTTTCTAAGTATAAGTACTACCTAAATTAAAAACAAAACTAATTCTTTTTATGAACGTAAAAAGTGCTTTCTTTTAATTTAAATTTAATATTATTAAAAATGTTGGTTGATCCTCGTTACAAATTACACGTGAGGGTCATTAGGTATCCGTCCATTACTTTGCCTTAAGAAGCTTTAAGCAATAAGAGGAAGGCGTGAAATATTGTGAAAAAATAGGAGTCGTCGGATCTTTTAACAGCTGACTTCAACGTCTGAGTATCCACAAGGCCGACCGCGAATCCCGGAGCAGAATTCCTCACCAAAACGGACATGGATGAAACAATGCATCGACGGAACAATCAAGTCTGGCACAGAATAGTCTTCGATAGAAGGGGTGAGCATAGGCCTAATTAGGAATACTAGGAATCATCTTCCAGCAACTCTCAACGGTCGCCTTCTCACGATTTATACGAGAAAATATCAAAGAGAAATAACACTCCCGTTAATAGCTTAACTGCTGCAGGGTTGTAACAAGTAATTTGTAGCAGTTCGTACAGACCGCATTAGTCAGATTCGCGCTTTGTTGCGAACAATATGTAAAAATCCTTAAAAGAAGAAGTGACTGAGGCGATACCATAATTCCCATAGCAAAACCAATAACATCGATGGTGTAAAAAAATGAAGTAAGACAACAGCCTTGCCAAAAAATTGTATAATACTGAAATTGTGGTTAATGTGTGTTGACTGCCATACGCTCGGTCAGGTGTGCCAGACCCTAAGTAAGGTGTCCCAATCTTTAACAAAGTGTTCTAGCTTTCTAACATAGAGTCCCAGTTCCAAACAAAGGTATTCCAAGCCTCAGAAGAGCATTCTAGTTCAATAGCGCACCGGTACAAGCAAAGAGTCAGAGTTCATTGGTTAACTGTCCCTGTCTCCTTGTCCTACAGCACCGTCCCAGTCTCCCCAGCACCCACCGATTCATTAGCAGCAGCGGTCACCAGCTCTTGCAGAGCTCGAACAGACAGTGCCTGCTCGATGACGAAGACACACTGCGACAGGTCTGGTGGGTTGTTCTGCGAACATACCGAACACTGCATTAACACGAGAACATTACACGAAACAACATATAAATATATTATTCCCTGCTAATACACGGGACACTGCTTTTAAACACGGCAAGAACGTGAAAGGAAAATAAAACCTCAGAGAAAACTTTAAAGATTCGATATTGTAGCGGTGTCAAATTAGGTAAACAATCTATAACTACTCTTAGTTAATTAGTTTCTAACAATTTTGTATGGTAACATTACTAATACTATTAGCATCATCTTTCAGTATCATTTGATCCTTATAATAGCAATTCGTTTAACTTCTCTATTACTGGAGAAATTAGCGTCTTTGGCGAGAAGATCCAATGATAAATCCATTAATATAGAATTTTCTAGATGTTATCTGCTCAGCAATAAAACTGGGACTCAGTACCGTATAAGAATAAAAGAGTTACCCTTTTCTGCATAAACCTACGACCTTAAAAATGAGTTCTATTATATATTTAGGTGTATTAATTTTGTTTTTAAATGAGTGACTTTTTGCCATAATAATCGCGATTTATCTTTTCACGGCTGTTCAACAGAAGCATATTTCCTAGTGGTATACTTTTCATATCGATACACAAAAGTATATTTTAAATTGTGGAAAATAGGAATCCGATTACTTGGAAAACCCATGATTACGGAAACCCTCATCTCGGTCGTCTCTACAAAGAAGAAGCAGCTGCTTCAGCAGAAGGAAGTACTTAGGCAGCCACCGAGATTTCAGAAAGCGACCAGCAATAGCTCTATACAAGGGTAAAAACAACCAGCGTGCCGACATTCATGCCTGTCTCACCGTTAAGTCGCAGAGAAATGAACAAGTGTATACTGAAATGCTGGTTCAGTTTACCGTGGAGTTTTGACCTACACAACAGCGTCTCTTCATTTGAGATACTGAAATCCTAGTTTTAGAATCCTTAGGTTAAGCGCCATTGTTTCAAATCGGTATTTTATCGTTTGAGGCCCCAGCACTCGCTATTTTTTTCTATCTATTATAAAGGGCTGACCTGAAAAATAATCATATTCCCACAATGACACTGTTAGTGACACCAGAGTATCAACTTGACGTTATCAGCTTCTCATCACTCTTATCAACGATGCCATTCATGTCAACATACTGTAATATTATAAGTGATGCTGCCTTATAAGCAGAAGTATGATCAGCACTATCGTGTAACTAATGATATCAAGTTACCATATTAATGTCGTTGATACTCTGATGTGAATATGACTCTATCGAGTATATGCTGTCACCATGAATTGCCTATCATTACATTAGCAACAGCTTCTAGTAATTATAATAACACTATCATCGAAATCTTGTTATCAAAATAACGCCATCGAAGATAATTTGCTGTCAACACTAATAAGTTATCAGTATTATTATACTCTTAGCTTAACCACCACTAATGTTATTAGATTAGATAGGCGGCACTAGACGAGCCAAGAGGCCCATTCCCAGGGAACCAAGAGGCCCATTCCCATAGAACCAAGAGGCCCATTCCCAGGAACCAAGATTCCCATTCCCAACGAGCCAAGAGGTCCATTCCCAGGAACCAAGAAGCCCATTCCCAACGAACCAAGAGGCCCATTCCATTATTAAATAATGTTATGAGGAATATCACATTATGAAGATCACATCAACTCTTACCTTATCAGCAATAGTCTCCAAGAAACAGGTTCGGTTGCCGAAACCTTCAGCGGCAAGACAGACCCTCTCTCCTGTGGCGTTACAGGAGAGACAGACCATGTCTTCCTGCGGGCAAAACAGAGAAGACCATTAGAGAGAAGAAACAGAGAAACAACGGTGTTATAAAATTTACAGGGGGACGTTGGGATAAGAGAAACCAATGCATAAGACTGGGAGACATTAGAGATAAAAGAAACTGATGCGTTATAGAGGCAGGCATAGAGATAAGAGATTCAAATACAGTGTTAAGACACTCTAAGGCAAATCCTGTTTAGTGCCAACTTATTGCTTCTGCTTGGTGAAATTTCTTAGGAAAATTCTCGTCATCTGATTTTTCAAGTTTCGTTCCCTATTTATAGTTCCTTTAGTGTATTCTCTCCAAGTGTGCTTGTTGCTGCCATTTTGTGCAATCGCTGGAATAAAATGTCCGATTAAAGGTCAAGTTTTTACTTCTGTATTGTTTAATTTACGCCATGTACAGCTGACCCTTCCGTGTTAAGGTCGCCCCGTACTTTTGTTTTGTATAATTTGGACGCGTTTGGTTGGACACCGAAATTAGGCCGTTGACTTTTGACTTGTCCTACTCTTCAGGCAGGTTCCTTCAACTTAGTCATACTCCACAACGCTGAAGTTCGTGTCTGCATTTCTGGTTTAGGTCAATGAAGTGGGCGTGGCTTGGACAGACTGTATTATTTGCTCAACTCTTTCTACATTTTTTGTAAATTTAACTTACATTAGCGATATATGTCCTGCTTTACATATCTGCTTCTCTTAACCTTGTGTCCTGATTCGGACACATTTGTTTCCGTTACCTCTTCTGTCTCCCTGTCTTATCTCCCCTTGACTTCAGATCCATATACCTCTCTCTCTCTTTTATACCATTGTCTCCCTTAAATCAAATGTACCCCTATCTAATACCTTTGTTTCTCTTATCCCTGCGGTTTCCCTCTCGAACATATTAATTTTCCTCTTCTCTTCACGTTTCTGTCACGCATTTGTTTTTTCGTTCCTCAGTGTCTCTCAGCTAGTAACGATAAAAGGAAGCAAGAAGTCCACCATACAAGAGTTTGTCTAAGAAACTATACCAAGCAAAAGCAAGAAGCTGACCATAGCAGAATTTGCCTACGAAGTACAGTAACAAATAAAAAGAAGCAAGCAGTTCATCATAACAGAGTTTGTCCTAAAAACGATACCAAACAAAAGCAAGAAGTTGACCGTTACAGAGTTTGCCTACGAAATTATACTAAATAGAAATGTCGTGTCAAGAGAGCATAATGTCGAGTCCACACGGCAGGGGTACGGAGTGAGGGGGTAGTCACCCAAACCCAGGTCCACACCCCACAGCTCGCGTCCCAAGGTCAGTTGCGGCTGATCGTAGCCATGCACGCATCCTAAAGCTGCTCCTTCCGACG
>LQNS02278099.1:237023-247767 GCA_001587735.2 Parhyale hawaiensis | reverse complement strand
ACGCCTTACTCAAGGTGATCCGTAACGGGCCTGGTTACAAACTATCTAACATGTATAGCCGATGGCAGCGCATACTCTTTCCGAGCAGGGGCCAAACAATGGGCCGCAATGCAGTGAAGTTAATATTGATAGTATTACCTGATCTTAGTTTCTAGTGCAACTTTAGTATTAAGCTGTCTCCTGTGTACCATTTCATATGTGTACCTAATAAGGCATATTATTATTTAGCGTGTCTGGCCTGGCTCTAAAACGGAGACATGAAGCAAAGTCATTATCATAAAAATTTTCTTTCTTTTATTGATAGTTTGTGCCTATAATATAAACTCAATGTGGTCTTTTGTTGTAGCTCGAGCTGCCACATTCGTCCGTCTTATTGGATTATTATATTTTTGAGCTGCGTCTCTGTCATATTCTCAAGTTCCAAAAGAGAAGACACCCCTACTTTATCCATGTAATCTCTAACTGTGACAGAAAGCTTATCCCTTGATCTCTCAAACATATCCCCAAACACAGTTTTAAGAAATCCCGATTGCCCTTTTAGAATATATTGTACATACTTTAATTTCGTTTTCATGTCTCTTGTTATCATATTAGATGCTCCTACATCTCCCCTAAGGGAAGCATTGGGAGTGAAACCAGGTGCTCCAAGTATGAATCGCCATACACTATTTTCAGCCCTCTGCAACAGCTCAAGTTCCCCTCTCGTCCAGACCACAACAGAAGAAGCAAAGAGAAGCGATGGCAGTACCGCACTTTTCCAATAAGTTTTACCGATTAGTAGCTTATTACAAGATTTAGTGATAACTGAGTAGGTTAGACTGACTTGAGTACTTTTGTGCTGATTTGATTTCATTGTCTTTATGGTACTTGTGACAAGTACCGCTCTAAAGGCGTCTATTTGTGACCACCGCGAGGATGATTCCCCCCAGAAAGCTCTTTGCTTCCCGATTCCCCCTAATTGTGCATGATTCACGCGTTTTTGTGACCGCATTTTGGCTTAATTCTGATGGCAATCAACCGTGATCAGTGGTGAAAATTGGTCGGAGCGTGATTTCCTCCGCAGGCTAATCATGCGTGATCAAATAGGGGCTCCAGCCGTTGGACAAGTGAAATTCAAAATATGGGATAAATTGAATAAGGTTATGATGATTGTTTGTAATTTTTATTTCCAGAACTGTAGTTTCCTTACTTTTATGCCTGTGTATGTTCAAATGTATTAAATACTGATATTTTAGTTATTCATTCGCTTCAATTAAATAAAGGCTTATAAGAAATCCATTCCCTACTATTTTTCGTAAAAATACGATATAAATAAATATATATAAAATCGTTGACCATTCTTGTGCTTTTCAGTGATCGCGATGATCATGATCACGGTGATTCTGATTACGAGTGTGGCCACAAAAAGACGCCTTAAGTTGCGCTTGCGACTGTAAAAGACATAGAAATATCATTGAATATTTCTCATTAATTTTTGTTTCTATAGCTTTCATCCCAGGGAACATTAGGAGTTGTAATTTATTAAAAGAATGCATTAGGAAACATCATTGTTTCCTAATCCAGACTCCACGCGTGCTTTATTAGATTTTAAATGCATCTTTTTAAAAATTAACAACTCCTTATATTCCCTGGGATCAAAGCTATAGAGGCGAAAATTATAAAGAAATATTCAATGACATTTATACGTCTCTCACAGTCAGTTTTTCGTAATCCAGATTCCATTCCTGCTAGCATAGGTCTTAAAAAAAGATATTTGAATAAATGCGACATTTTTATCAATAATAAACGCCGTATTAGAATAGTAGTAGCAAACTTTAAAAAAATGTAATTTATAAGCTAGTCTCAGAACCATCTGTCGGGCTCCACGCGTCGATTTGATTTTACATTCTAGCGCAGAGCTGAACACAGTTGCTGTCCCATACCGGCACGTCACTCCTTCAGTTGCCAGATATTACTTTTGTATTTTATTTATTTCTGTGTGTTTGTTTTTGTACTGTTGCTTTGTAACTATAAAAATGTATCTTGTTCCAAATAAACAGTTTTTATTCAATTAATTTACCTTTCTCGTCGAGTACTACGAATTTTATAAAAGCAAATTGGCAGTGTTTGGCATCAGCTGCGTTGTGGATGTAAACAAGCTTAGTTTGACAGAAGCAGTAAGAGTGGAAGGTGCACCAGCGTTCAAAACAAAATGAAATTTTCTGTAAGATTATTGTTATTGGCCTTCATAGGCTTACCACTGGTTGTGACAGTCCTTGAACCAGGTAAGCAAATTAATTTATGACAACTTTTTGCGTTTGAAATTGGGAATATGATAAGGATATTTTTGTGAGTACACAGTCGGCTAGTTGGTTTATGCTGTTGATCTACGCTGGCTGTGGGCACTACATAGCCTATATGATCTGTCTTATCACCTTAAAATGAATCCATGGCTACCAAGATTTTTATATCTGCTGATATTAATTGGCCTTCTTTATAGTGGGTAGCGAAATTTTCAGCTCTTTGTATCCGGGTGGGGTTGCGGCCAACTTTGTCAGACTTGAGCTTATCAAGTAGGACAGGATCTAACTAGAAGATCTTAACCTATTGTATGTAATTAATGTAAGTAGTTTAGGCTAGTGTTTATATTACCTAAACTTGAATTCTTCTTCACAAAATTTTGGCCAGAAAAACTTGAAAGGTTCATAGCCTAGTTAGTTAGAAGCATTTGTTTTTTTTGTCCAAGTGATAACCTAGCTATTGTAGCCTTGATGTCTGAATACTAATTAGCTGCCTCTTTATGGAAATTACCCAATTGCCAAACAAGCATCTTTATTTGATAGGTGAAAGCTATAATCCTATCGAATAACTGCTTGTTCAGAAATAGACCTAGTTTGGCATTTAGATTAGATAGGCGGCAGTAGACAAAACAAATAGGGTAATGTCTCAATTACCAAATGCCTTTCTATTACCGAACGCAATAAGATTCCTACCTATATTCGGTAATAGATGGGCATTCGGTAATTGAGACATTACCCTAGGCCCATTCCCAAGGAGACACCGGAACATATGCCCCGGCACTATGAGCTATTGCCATTATATTACTAGGACTACACCTGCCACAAACTGATTTTTGGATTTGTATTCTACATAAAAAACTGCACCAATTATAAAAATGTTTTTTTTTTATATACCCTTAGAATGCACTATTACCAAAAAAGAAAAAACAAGAGTGATGAGTCCATGCTCAAGAGGCAATCTTGAATGCATGCAAGCACGATCAAGAGCCGCTGACATGCAGAGCTTATAGACATCAAACTGTGTAGTTACAGGAGAGAGAAGGACAGATTAAGGTGGCCTCAGAAGCTTTGGCCATTAAGAATTTGAGACTTGTGGAGGAGCTCTTAGTTGCGGAGGATATGTAAATATATGTCAAGACTATATATAAACGTGTTGACTGACTCTGCACTAACAACATCGGCAGTCTATTCCAAATGCTGACTATAAAATACGGAAAGACTGCTGACTCAAGGTCGTTCTTTGAGCTTTATGTCTGAGTTTTTGACCGTTGTTTCACAAGCTATCATTGAGGTCTTTCAAAGAGCCCTGTTATAGGTACGTTGTTGAAGCCATTCAAGTACTTGAATGTTTCTATTAGTTGCCCCCTGAGTCTTCTTTGCTCGAGAGAAATCAGACCCAGTTCTTTCAGGCGAAGTTCATACGACTTGTTTCACAGCTGAGGTATCAATTTCGTTGTTCTGCGTTGGAGTCTTTCCATTTTATTGATATCCTTAAACAGATGTGGCGACCAGAATTGAACAGCGAATTCTAAGTATGGCCGGACTCACGCTTTGTACAAGGGAATGATGTTTTCTTTGGACTTGTATTCAAAATTTCTGGTAATGAATCCCAGTACTCTGCCTGCCATTTTCACACTCTTGTCAACTTGCTGACTGTGTTGTAGCTTGTTTGTAATAGTAATTCCCAAGTCACGTTGTTGGGTGACAGCAGCCAATACTGTCCCATTCATTTGCAGTGGGGCAAAGGGTTCATCAGCCCTATGTTCATTACTGAGCATTTTTCAATATTAAAGCTCATCTGCCACATTCTGAGGTGGTCAAGGTCTTGTTGGAGCTCGGCTCTTTTTGTGGCAGGATAACATAGTTAAGTATCATTCGCCAATTAACTAATTTTACTAGGGTAATGTCTCAATTGCCGAATGCCCATCTATTACCGAATATAGGTAGGAATCTTATTGCGTTCGGTAATAGAAACGCATTCGGTAATTGAGACATTACCCTATGGATGTTACGATCAAGATCATTGATCTAAATTGAGAACAGAAGTGGGCCAAGTACGCTACTGCTACGTTCTTCCAAAAATAGGCACTTAACAGTTGTACTTTATAAATTATGAGGATAATATTCATCTTATCACCCACTTGAATTTCAGATTTATATTAATATCATTTGATTCATTGAAAATAACTGAACAGAATGTATATATTTTATTTGTGGAAATTTTTTGTTTTATCTAATTTTTGTCTGTTCAGCTTCCTGTTTGACCCGTTGTAGTGCACTGTTGCTCTAGGTTAGGTTTCATTTGTATGTTCGTATGTGTAAAAGCCAAATTTGCCCCTCTCTAGGCTGCACTGTTGGGTAGTTAGGCATAAACCTCAGTATTGTGGTTTAGCTGGATTAAAAAAGTTTTTTTTGTTATGTATTTTTTAATTTATAATCACAATCTGTTGTCAGTTTTGGTTGGTCTGATTTAGTATTTAAGTTACAGTGGAACCCCGGTTTCCCGGACTTTTTTCACTTTTCCGGGGCATTCCTGGAACGTTCCGGGAAACTGAAACCAAGCCGGAATACCGGAAAACTTCGGCATTTCCCGGAAAAAGTCCGGCAGAAATTCCGGACCTTCAGAAGAATTCCCGAAAGTGACGCTGCGCAGATACTGAAATTCGCCTATTGCGCAGCATCTCTTCCGGGAATCGGAAGGCAACTACCGCCATTTTCGTTCAGTATGCGTCTGCACACAGTAGTGTCATTTTCGTTCATTAACGTGCGGCAAACGGGGGTTTTTCTGGCATAAAATATCCCAGAAATATTTTCAATTTGCCGGACATATGTCCGGAAAAACGGGGTTTTTCCGGGAATTGAAATTTTCTCGTTTTCCCGGAAATTTCAGTTTCCCGGAACGGCCTCCCCCCGTGCTGTCCGGGAAAACGGGGTTCCACTGTATNAAAACAAGTGAGTGAATAAGAAGGAGACGAGATTTTTGATCCAAGAGATGTTTGATTTTATGGAGAAATATTAGCGTGCCGTTTACAGTATTGCATAATTTTTTAATGTGATCGTCTAGGCCTAGAAGATCTTAACCTATTGTATGTAGTTAATGTAAGTAGTTTAGGCTAGTGTTTATATTACCTAAACTTTAATTCTTTTTCACAAAATTTTGGCCAGAAAAACTTGAAAGATTCATAGCCTAGTTAGTTAGGTACAAGCATTTGTTTTTTGTCCAAGTGCCACATTCCAGAGTGTGGCAGAGGAGTTGCCAAACGAGGGTCAAGGGGGCTGGTCGCCGGGGTAATCAGGTCGTCAGTCACCACAAAATTAGTTGCCACTAGTCCAAAATGTTGTCGCCAGTCGCCAATTCTTAGATACATAAAGCTTATCAATCACAAATAAAACTCTACTTTGCACTACCACTTGAAACTTGACCATTTTTTGTTAATTTATCGTGTTCATCACCCGGCAATGAGTCTATAAACTGTCTCACAATCTCATACTCTTTACTTGACTCACAGCTAAGAAAATTACTACTGGTAAAGATGTAATCAGACAGGACATTGCTGTTTGTAGCATTTTTAAAGTCTGGAACAGTTAAGTCTGGTTTAACTGTGTAGACCCATTCCAAAGAAGAGACGTCAGTGGTTTTTCTGTATAAACGCGTTTCGGGGAGAGAATCTCAGCGGTTTTTCTGTGTCTACCAGTAAAGATTAGTACTTTTCACACCAGATAATTGGTGACAATGCACACTTTCTGAAATATGGTCCAAGTGATAACCTAGCTATTGTAACCTTGATGTCTGAATACTAATTAGCTGCCTCTATATGGAAATTACCCAATTGCCAAACTCTCTTTCCAAACAGACATCTTTATTTGATAGGTGAAAGCTATAATCCTATCGAATAACTGCTTGTTCAGAAATAGACCTAGTTTGGCATTTAGATTAGATAGGCGGCAGTAGACAAAACAAATAGGCCTATTCTCAAGTAGACACCGGAACATACGCCCCGGCACTATGCCTCATTTCATAGTGTGACACTTCTCGCCAAGATCTTGGCGACTAGCTTGCCGCCCTCGGAAATGCGGGTGGGCGCACATGAGCGCCGCGACCTGTGGAACCTCATTTCATAGTGTGGCACTTCTCGCCAAGATCTTGGTGACTAGCTTGCCGCCCTCGGAAATGCGGGCACTATGAGCTATTGCCATTATGTTAGTAGGATATAGAAGACAGGAGAAAAGAGAGTAATAGTGCATTGTAGGGGCATATATAAAAAGACCCTTTTTGTTTTTTTAAATTAGTATATTGTTTTATGTAGAATATGAATCCGAAGTCCGCTTGTGGCGGTCGGACGTAGTTTTGAGATATTTGACTTTGAAATCCTATTGTTTTCCTATGGGGCAAAATACCCAGTGATGGCAGAGTATAATGGAAGAGCTTTTAAATAGGTTCGGTTAGGTAGTTTTGGGTGGGGGCCTAACCTAACTTGACTCAAAACCTATTTGAAAGCTGTTCCATAACACTTTGCCATTACTGGTATTTTCCCAATAGGAACTTCAAATTCAAATATCTCAAAAACTAGGTCCAACTGCCACAAACTGATTTTGGATTTGTATTCTACATAAAAAACTACACCAATTATAAAAATGTTCTTTTTTTATATGCCCTTAGAATGCACTATTACCAAAAAAGAAAAAACAAGGGTGAAGAGTCCATGCTCAAGAAGCGATCTTGAATGCATACAAGCATGATCAAGAGCCGCTGACATGCTGAGCTTATAGACATCAAACTGTGTAGTTACAGGAGAGAGAAGGAGACAGATTAAGGTGGCCTCAGAAGCTTTGGCCATTAAGAATTTGAGACTACTGGAGGAGCTCTTAGTTGCGGAGGGTATGTAAATATATGTAAAGACTATATATAAACTTGTTGACTGACTCCGCACTAACATCGGGAGTCTTTTCCAAATGCTGACTATACAATACAGAAAGAACTGCTGACTCAAGGTCGTTCTTTGAGCTTTATGCCTGAGTTTTTGACCGTTGTTTCGCAAGCTATCATTGAGGTCTCTTTCAAAGAGCCCTGTTATAGGTCGTTGTTATGGCGTCGTTGAAGCCATTCAAATACTTCAATGTTTCTATTAGTTGCCCCCTGAGACATCTTTGCTCGAGAGATCACACCCTGTTCTTTTAGGCGACATTCATAAGACTTATTTCACAGCTGAGGTATCAATTTCGTTGTTCTGCGTTGGAGTCTTTCCATTTTATCGATATCCTTACACAGATGTGGCGACCAGAATTGAACAGCGAATTCTAAGTGTGGCCGGACTTACGCTTTGTACAAGGGAATGATGATGTCTTTGGACTTGTATTCAAGTCCAAATTCACCAAATTCAAATTTCTGGTGATGAATCCCAGTACTCTGCCTGCCATTTTCACACTCTTGTCAACTTGCTGACTGTTGTAGCTTGTTTGTAATAGTAATTCCCAAGTCAAGTTGTTGGGTGACAGCAGCCAATACTGTCCCATTCATTTGCAGTGGGGCAATGGGTTCATCAGCCCTATGTGCATTACTGAGCATTTTTCAACATTAAAGCTCATCTGCCACGTTCTGAGGTGGTCAAGGTCTTGTTGGAGCTCGGCTCTTTTCGTGGCAGGATAACATAGTTAAGTATCATTCGCAAATTAACTAATTTTGCTATGGATGTTACGATCGAGATCATTGATCTAAATTGAGAACAGAAGTGGGCCAAGTACGCTACCGTACCGCTACGTTCTTCCAAAAATAGGCACTTAACAGTTGTACTTTATAAATTATGAGGGTAATATTCATCTTATCACCCACTTGAATTTCAGATTTATATTAATATCATTTGATTCATTGAAAATAACTGAACAGAATGTATATATTTTATTTGTGGAAATTGTTTTGTTTTATCTAATTTTCGTCTTTTCAGCTTCCTGTTTGACCCGTTGTAGTGCACTGTTGCTCTAGGTTAGGTTTCATTTGTATGTTTGTATGTGTAAAAGCCAAATTTGCCCCTCTCTAGGCTGCACTGTTGGGTAGTTAGGCATAAACCTCAGTATTGTAGTTTAGCTGGAATAAAAAAGTTTTTTTTTATGTATTTTTTCATTTATAATTAAAATCTGTAGTCAGTTTTGGTTGGTCTGATTTAGTTTTTAAGTTATAAGAAAAAAAAAACTATCCTACCAGCTGCCAGACTATTGACAAGCAAATTTTTGGGGAATGGCAACTGAAATGGGAACAACTAACTTCGAAACCGTTATGAGAGACTCCAGTGTTGAACAATGCTCGCATATTTTGAAGACTAGCATCCTGAGAGCAACTGAATGATACATCTCAAATAAACTAGTTCGTCTCAGTAATGATCCCCTCTGGTTGAATCGGACTGCAGTCAAATGCTGCATTGCTAGGCGGGAGGTGCAGTACAAAGTTTGGAAGCATAAACCAACAGAGGAGAACAGGACCAGTCACATTAGGGCATGTTAGGACTTAGGATGTAAAGAAAAGAGTCAGGACCACAAAGAGGGAAAAAGCAGTTTCCATAGCTGCTAAGCCTGCTATGGCAAAACGCAACCCAAAGGCATTCTATAAATGACCTAAGAGATGAAGCCATGATCCTGAATGACTTTCACCTCTGTGTTTACTATTGAAAATGTTGCAAATATCTCCGAATTTGCACCGATGCAAGTTTCTCCCATACACACACACACACACACACATGTTTTCACAGAGATTGAGATCTTTCAAGAGGTAACCCACTTAAATGTGTACAAATCCACTGGCCCAGATAATCTTACTCCCCGTGGGCTACAGGACATGGCTCCAGTCATCCTGAAGCCACTGCTTGAAATTTTCAATATCTCCAAGATCAGGAAAAGTTCCGCAGGACTGGAAACTAACGTGATAGACGCATAAGAAGAGGAATGGGAAAAGCCCCAGCAACTATTGACCTATCAGTCTCACATTGGTTGTCAGGAAAACCATAGACTGCTGCTTGAAAAGCGCATCACTGATCACCTAAGGATGCATCAGCTCATATCTGACACTGAGCATGGTTTTTGTAATGGAAGAAGCTGCTTAACAAACTTACTGGACTTTTTCTCAAAAGTTACAGATATTAAAGATGAACAAAAAGTGTAGACCTTGCGTATCTAGACTTCCAAATGGCTTTTGAAAGAGTGCCCATCAACGGCTTATAACAAAATTAGAAGCCGATGGCCTCCCGAGAGTCTATTTACGATGGATCACGGCATGGCTTACCGGTCGGCAGCAGCAAGCGAAGCTTGAAGGAGAGAAGAGTGCCTGGACGCTGGTATCATCAGGGGTTCCACAAGGTAGCCTGCTTGGCCCACTTCTGTTCTCAATTTGCATCAATGATCTCTATCTTAGCATCTGTAGTAATCAGTAAATTTGCGGATGATAGTAAACTATGTCATCCTGCCACAAAAAAAAAACCAGCTTCAGCAAGACCTTGACCACCTCATGGAATGGAGCACAATGTAGCAGATGAACTGTAATGTCAAGTTGTCAACAAATGCTCAGTAATGCACATAGGGCTGGTGAACCCTTGAACCCTATTGAAAGTGAATGAGACTGTATGGGCTGCTGTCACCCAATAGCATGACTTATGAATCAGTATTACAAACTACAACACAGTTGGCAAGTTAACAAGAGTGAGAAACTGGCAAGCAGACCTCTAGGATTCATCAGAAATTTTGTATAAAAGTCCTAGGACATCATCATCCTCTCTTGTACAAGGCATTAGTGCAGCCACGCTTAGAATTTGCTGTTTAATTCTGGTTGCCACATCTGTGGAAAGATATCGTTAACATGGAAAGAGTCCAACGTAGAGCAAGGAAACTGATACCTCAGCTGCAAAGCAAGCCGTATGAATGTTGCCTAAAGGAACTGGGTCTGATATCTCTTGAGCAAAGATGACTAAAAGGGGAACTAATAAAAACATTCAAGTATTTGAATGGCTTCAACGACGTACCTACTACGGGACTCTTTGAAATAGATCTCGATGATCGCTTGCGAAAGTCAAGTCTCGAGCATTAAGCTTGAAGAACGACCTTAAGGTAGTAGTTCCTTCCGTATTTCATAGTCAGCATTTGGAATGGACTTCCTTCTGATGATGTTAGAGCGGAGTCAGTTAATGCGTTTAAAAATTGTCTTGACATACATTGGGAGAGACATCCTCCACAGCTAAGAACTCTTCCTCCAGGAGTCGCAAACTCTTAACGGCCACAGTTTCCAAGGCCACCTTAATCCATCTTCTTCTCTCTCCTGGTCAAACTACACATTTTACATTTTGACATTCCAAGCTCTGTATATCAGCGGCTCTTGATTGTGCTTGCGTACATTCATGATCGTCTCTTTGGCAGGGCTTCTTCCCCCTTTTTCTTTTTTCTCCAGTGCTCTATATCCTATTAACATAATGGCAATAGCTCATGGA
>LQNS02278099.1:221837-236925 GCA_001587735.2 Parhyale hawaiensis | reverse complement strand
CAAGCTCTGTATATCAGCGGCTCTTGATTGTGCTTGCGTACATTCATGATCGTCTCTTTGGCAGGGCTTCTTCCCCCTTTTTCTTTTTTCTCCAGTGCTCTATATCCTATTAACATAATGGCAATAGCTCATGGAGAGCTGGGGTGTAAGCTCTAGTGTCTTTGGGAATGTTCCTATTGGTTTGTCTACTGCCGCCTATCCGTTCCTATGGGAGAAAATACCCAAGGATGGCACAGTGCACTGGACAACCTTTTAAATAGTATTCTAACCTCGCCTAAGTGCTATAGTGCGCCTTTCAAGAGATAAAGTTAGTAGATACTGTAGGCATTGTTGTCTCTTGTCAGGCTGGCATTGTGCAATGTTTTTTTTGCAGATCCATCATGGACAATTTGACATCTCATGGAATTTTATTTCTTTCAGATGCTGGGAATGCTGTCTCTGGGTCATTAGGTCCATGTTTCAAACTATTTACTATTTAAGGAAGATTTACAAAATTTTTGTCCTGAATGATAATTTGCCAGCTGTATATACATTTGTTATTGGAAACTTAGTATTAATACCATGCTATGCCAGAAAAAAAGTGAAATTACCATTGCCCACCAGGGGATGTCAAGAGAGGCTTCATTGCTTGCATGATTTAATCCTCTATTTCATTTTCCATATCTGTACTGTTGGTCTTGATATTTTGTGACTTAGCATATTGTTTGTATTTTGCAGGTCATTTTGTTAGAGCTGAAGATGCCACTGAAGATGATATTGAAGATGATGATGATGCTCAGGTGGAAACTGGTGATGTAGAGGCTACTGAAGAGGAAGGTGGTGGTGAAGATGAAGAAGCAGAAAAAAGTCAAGGATCTCCTGATGTTGATGTGACCATACTCTTCACCAAACCCGAGGGCAATGGGATGGGTAAGTCTCTTGTTACCTATAATGGCTGTCAGAGTAAATAGGCAAGACTGAGTACAAGTATTGCCATATTTTCTAGTGTATACCGCACAGGTTGACTGCTTACAAGCATGCCCCAGAGTTGTGGAGCTGATAGGTTGAGGGAGCAACTCAGATATCTGGGACCAAGTATCTCTACCCAAAACCACATGGGGCATAGCAGGAAAAACCAAGCTATGGTTAATGTGCTGTAGATTTTCCCAGATTACTGAGTTGTTGTCATGGGTCAGTGGAGTCCCCAGAAAAATAATTTTTCCCTAATTGTCCATACAAATGAGCTCTGCATTGAAAAGCAAAAAAGGCCTTTGATGGTAGTGTTGGAGCTACTGTATATGGAAGGAGTCTGTACACACCTACTAGTTCTAGGAGTGTATATAAGTCATTTGTACAAATTGGACTTTTTATGAGGTTAAATTAATTTCAAAAGTACCCATTTTACTTTTTGTGCAGTTCTCTGTAAAGGCTCAAGACTCTAATAGAAAAATAGTAAACTCTTGCTGATTGTATTAAGTGAGATGAACAGGAATTCCGTTAGTCTGAGTTAGAACATACTGTGTCTAACTTTGCATCATGCTTGAAGGTTAAAACAAACTGTAAATCCATTACAGAAGGTACTTCATTAATATTCTCATGCGCTCTCACGTATCGTACAACCAGCACTATAAATATAGTTTGATGGTGCTAGTGCCCATTGAATGTGCCGTCAAGTCAGTTTGCGTTTATACAGTAGTCAGTTCTCAATTTCAGAAAGCCATGGCTGGAATTAATTTTACAGCCATGTTGCAGAGTTGGTTGGTAGCAGATCTGACTCCAAAGACCATTGAGCATCCAATTCCCTTGATTTTACTCATACCAGGCTGTTATTTTGCTGTGACAGTTCTTTGTCCTATTCTACTCCTATGGGGAAAAATACCTCGATTGCAAAGTCGCACAGTGTGGTAAAAATATAGCTCACATGAGCTAATCCACTTAAATCCTCCACATATGGGGCATCTTTGTTTTCAAGCCAGTTTTGCTTGAGTATCATGGCAGAACAGTAATTGATATTTCTTCCTTTATGGTATTTAGGCTTATATATATCAGGTAGGTATGTGCTGTCAGGGTAGGAGGCAAGGTAGGCAGTGCCTACCCTGCAGGAAAGAAGCAAGCAGTTACATTTCATAAGACAACATAATTATGACAATTAGTATGTTTAAAGCATAAAAAATGCATAGATATTATTGAATTTTGTAGCTCCTCAGGTAGGCATCATTTGCTCTGCCTAAGCATTGCTGTGAGAAAGCTACGGACATTATTATGTGATGCATGTGCCGTCGCAGCGAGCGGCAGCGTTGAGAACCAAGGGGCGGTAAAGGCAGAATTCAGTGTGCTTTGGGCCAGGAGGTTCAATAGACTAGTAAATCTCCTTGCAATTTAGTACAGTTGCCAGTGTGTGCCAGCGTTTGGGTGTTTTGCTTACAAGATTTATTGGCCGGTTTTGACTAGTTAATCTTATTTGTATTCAGTTTATCCTTTACTACAATAAAAAGTATTTGTCAGAAGATACCGTATATGGGGGCTACTCTGACCATAGGTACTACTTTGACCAATTTCAAGTTAATTTTATATCATACCCAGTAACTCAAAATTTTGTTAGCAGCAGGAAAATACTTATACAGTAAAACCCCTCTGATTCGCACAGCACGGGGGGAAGGGGGTGACGGATTAGCGGGGATTTCGGATTACCGGGGCACTTGCAAATCCGAAAAAATCTCTTTATTCCACACTAATTCGGATTATAGAGAGATTGTTCGTACCCTCTGCGCAGCACTTCACGCAGATTTTTCGCTCATCACCTCTTTTATCCGAAAAAATGAGAAACGCCTTGCACGGCTTACTGAGGTATTTGTAGGAACTCCGTACTTTACCCCATTAATCCGAAAAATGCTCACTTGTTCAGATAGCATTGGTTCATAAATTAGAATAACCTTATTGACCATTATCATTGCTGGTTAGGTTCTGTACACCTCCAACAAATAGCATCTGCACACCAGACTACTGAATTTATAAGTCAAGCACCACTAGAATTCACCTTGGGATTTAAAGGCTCAATTCAAATTTCGGTATCAAAGAATTTGTCTCCCACGCATCCTACCACTGGGGTGGGTACTGACGTGCCTGCAGGCCACAAACCTCTGCCTGTTCCTGGTTATTTCTGTTACTGCCCACCAGTGCTCAGAGGACTGTTGCAAGCCTACATCAGTTGCCTCGGTTCTGACTGTAGTTGGCCAGCAAGCAAATGAAGGTCTTCCAACTAGGAAGGCAGGGTGCCGTGACAGGGGAGGATAGAACCGTACTATGGGCATAGTCTTGCGGTTTCAATAATGCTGGTACATCCTTTGCTCCCAAAGCCCGGAAAGAACTTGATGGTCAGAGAGCTATCCATTATGGAAAAGTGGTTGAAGTAAGAATTCTGAAATTCTTTGTGAAAAAAGCAGTAGCATAGACCAACCTTGTAGAAAAGTTGCAGTACAATTGATCCAGTACAGTAAAACCCCTCTAATCCGAACATCTCATTACTGTTCGAAATGCTATCTGAACAAGTGAGCATTTTTCGGATTGATGGGGTAAAGTACGGAGTACCTACAAATACCTCTGTAATCCGTGCAAGGCGGTTCTCATTTTTCGGATAAAAGAGGTGATGAGCGAAAAATCTGCGTGAGGTGCTGCGCAGAAGGTACGAACAATCTCTCTATAATCCGTATTAGTGCGGAATAAAGAGGTTATCTGATTAGTAAGTACCCCGGTAATCCGAAATCCCCGCTAATCCGTCACTCCTTTCCCCCCGTACTGTGCGAATTAGAGGGGTTTTACTGTAGTTTGAAAACAGCAGCATGATAATTTGAAAACCAGTCAAAGTGACCTCACTTTACAGTATCTTCACTGCTAGCCGAAGATACACCAGAATTTACCAATCTAAAATGGAAGAAAAGAATGAAAGTTGTTAAGACACGTAAATGAGTATGGTACAAAAAAAATGCTTGCTCTGATATCTAAAAAGACTTAAGTTAAAGAAAAAAGAAAAAGAATATGCTGTTCAATTGTGCATACATTCTAAACAATAACAGTAGGATTTTCCATTTCAAAAGGTTACAGTTCATCTCATATTGTTTGATTAGCTGATATGAATACTGTACATTTGAATTTTTAATATAAAATTATGGATATTTTTCATCACTATAAGTTGAGAAGCAAATTTGAGCAAAATTTACAATGGACTGCGCCTGGGAGGTAAATCTGTTTCAACTTTAAGTAAGGTTTTCGAACGTGGCCTCGAACAAACTTTTCCCATTGCTGTGAAATTTCTGTAACGTAACTTACTAGAGAGGTAGACTTCTGCAGTGAAAACAATGAAAATTTACACTATTAGCAGAATGACTAGTAAAAGGTTTACATCACTTACTTTAACTTCTATTGAAAAAGAAAGACTAAAGAAATTGGGCCAAAATCCATCTTTCGACTTCTATGAGAAAGTAAAAGATTCTTTGATACTACGAAGAGTGCATGTATAGATCTCCTCTGCAAATAGGCAAATATAATTTTTAAGTTAACACAATACCTTAAAATTTTTCACATCTTTCAAGTATTTTGATTATGCCTACCAGAGCACATTCTGATGTACAAGGTGGCCCATAAGTCACTTTATATTTTAGAAATAAATAACTTTCTTAAATAACTTTATTTAATTCATTCTTTTTTATTACAAAGTTTAGAGTCTGTAAGTTAGCTCTGACTTAGTTACGAAAGATAATGTCTCTTAAATAGCCTCCATTCTCGGTTTCACAAACTCAAGCTCTCTCTAAGTTCTTGAGTTCCACGCCTTCGAGTGGATGTGGTTGGGCTCTCTTCAATGCTACGCCTTGCAGCTTCAGTATTTTCACCTGTACGTACTGAACGACCTCGTCCACTTCTAGACCCATCACTTACAGAGCCATGCTCTTGAAAATGCTTTTCTAAGTTCATTATTGCGGGCCTACTAGGGGGGTGTCGAACTTGGAAATGGCGCATATACGATCTTTGCGTTGCAACACTTGACCGTCTATTTTCAAAGTAAAATTCAATGTTCTGTTGTAAACTTATCCATACCAAAAATCTCCAAAGATTATATTTTTTAATTCTAAAAAGAGAAATAGAAATATATTAACAGAAAAAAGTTACTTAATTTTTAAAACGTAAAGTGAGTTATGGGCCACCTTGTATATGTAGCTATTTTAGTCTATATGGCTAAGCCACATCACAGTTAGATGCTTAGTGACATAATTTTGTTCCAACCTATATATAGATGTATAACTTTTTTTTTTACAGAATTGCCTGCTGGCAAGCCTGTTGAGTTCCTTGTGGGAGTCACTAACAATGGCGACAGAGAGTTCATCATAGATGCTGCTGAAGCCTCCTTCAGGTAGGACTTTGTGTCGAGTTCTGCTGCGGTGATGTAGGCTAATTCAAAGCATATGCTGTCTTGTAGGATATGCAATTTTTTTGTTCATGATGCCCAGAATACAAGACTTTTTCTTGGAATATCACGGGAGTTGTTGGAAAACATGGTTCTCATCAAACGGTCTCTTTGAAAATTTTCAGGAGTTACATAGTGTCTATGCTGTGACTGAGAAACAAGCCAATTGTAGACTTTATCTGACTAACCAGATGATACTGTATACAGTAGCTATATGTATTTATTAAGGAAGTTACACAAAGTGGGGGCCAAGGGGAATTTCCTGCTTTATTTATATAACAAAACATCTGTACAGTCTAGCCAAATTTTTAGCAGTGCACGAAGGGCGTAATTTTTGCGCTAGTGGAATTGTTACACAACCTATGTTTTTTTTTTTTTAGATGCGTGACCCAGAGAAGCCCCATTGGTTATCTTAGCCAATAGTGTGGCCTTCAGGACCTCTGTCTTTTGTGCCCTCTGTGCTTCCTTCAGATTTAATACTACAACTGATCTTGCTTTCATCAGTTCTTCCTCTTTTATTCCCGCCTTGCTGTTCCCATACACATTGATTTTGCAGGGCAATGATTCGATTGCCATCGTAGTGCAAGTAGAGGCTTAAACTATTCAGTATATTATATGACCAGAGAAGCACCCTGAGAGTGCTTACTTCCGCCAAGAAATGCAAAGTTTTAGATGTTAAAATAATCCTAAGACAAATATTTCTATTTGACCATTGCCGAAATTTGGTCATTTTTGCCTTTTATATAACAATTCTTGCAAATTTAATAGAAATATGCTCATAACTGTTTGATATTTGTTACTGCCAGGCATAAAAACAAACCTAATAACAAACTAACAGATCATCATAAAAATTTCGCCATATGCTCCTCATAACATTCCTAACAATTTGTGCAAGTTTCATTAAGATCCCACCATAACTTTTTCAGTCACAGACCTATGTTTCAGAAAAAAATAAAACAGAGAGACATAGCTACAAACTATTCAATTGATCTTTACCAAAAGTTTTTATGACGTTAGTTCAGGGCTTAGTGCCTTTTTTAGATACCAGTACTGTATATATCTTTTTTGCGCTTCCCTTCCTGTTGTAATAGAGGTACCTAGTTGTGTGAGGGCCGTTTTAAAACTAACGGTGTCCTATGCACAGGTACCCTATGGACTTCAAGTTCTTCATCCAGAACTTCACAGTGGCACAGTACGACAAGAGTGTGAAGCCTCAGCAGGAAGCGACGGTTGCCTACTCCTTCTTCCCTGCTGATGTGTTTGCTGGACGCCCCCTGGGGCTGCAAGTGAACCTTCTGTATCACGATGCCGTGAGTGCTCCCTTTGCTCAATTATTTGGCTATTGTTAGCTATACATGCTTTGTCCTTATGTAAATATCAAGTGCTTTTTTTTTAATTGTTGGCGCAATCTCCAGTTGTCAGCGCCAAAGTTTTACGTAGTTTATAATATTTCTTTAGGTCAGCTACGAAATGGATAAGTTAATGTTGCCCGTGAATATGCACTAGAAAGTAAAGCATTTGGCCCAGAGTCTGTTGATCTCTGGGAAAAAGTGAGGGTTCTCCCATTTGAAGCTACAAATGAAAACTGTACTCACAAAAATTGAAAGAAAATTATGTAATTTTTCAAGGTAAAATTCGTGAGGGAGTCGCGCCTGTGGGAATATTTGGTAATTAGTAAAATTTGGTAGCAAGCTGGCCTGACTGCACTACCTAGATCCGTGCTTCCCAGAGGAAAGTTAAAAAGAGTGGAAGGGTTAGCCGAGACGCTTGTGATGGTTGTAGTGGCCGTTTGGGCCATTTTTTTCATGAAGAGATTAATTAGCTGCTGTGGGTGGAGTTAATGGGACTTCTTTCTCTCATTATCTGCTTCCCCATGGAGCTATATAGAGATAGAGGTTAAGAATCTTCGAATGAGCTCAAGTTTTCAAGAGAATTAGGGATCACTTATCAATTATTTTCTTTTGTGGTCAGAATTTTTTTATTTTCTTAAAAATAGTCTAGTTTAGGTACCTAGATACTGCATTGGTGATGAAAAAAGGAAAAAGTGACGCGAAGTACGGAGAAAGGGGACCTATTCTTCCTCTGTTAAATCTCCTCTATTGTAGAGACGGAGGCCCAAACTATTCAATGTAATAATAAGCAAAACCCATGCACGGAAACCAGAAATTGGGATGAGTCAAGGGTGTCGCTGGTTGTAGGAAAAGTGAAGAAGCAGAGTGGGCCGCATAAATGAAAAATGCTCAGTCTGAGTCAATTTTGAGTTTTTATGAACATAGCTGGAGAAATGCTAAGTTAAGCAATACTTTCTATTTCAAATATTAGGATGGTGAGGACTTCGTCGAAGCCGTGTTCAACTCCACCGTCAACATTGTGGAGGTTGATGAAGGACTCGATGGTGAAACTTTCTTCCTGTACGTCTTCCTTCTCGCTTTTGCCGTTCTGCTCCTCCTTGTGGGTAAGTGCACAGTTTCTAACCTTCGACGTAATTATAAGCAATTTGCTTATTATCCTATTCTTGACTCCACACGTCTTGCCTATTGAATTTTTGTGTGCAAGACTCTTTTCCTCGTCATTATTATCCCCGCCAATGAGGTTATGTTCCTGCCGTAGAGTAGAGCTCGAAAAGTTTTGGACGATTCAGCCACTGTTACGAATATCGCGAGGTGCAGATGATCAATTTGGTGCTGATCTGGTCATCATTTATCATGTGATATATGGAACTGCACGAGACAGGGCTGATGATTCACTTTACTGCCCCGATCCGCAGGTCACACTCTGCTCAGCTCCTTCAGCGCCATTGGTGGCAAGAAGGGAGCTGCCAAGAAACAAACGACCCAGCAGTCTGGTGTGGACCTGGGCACCGACTCCAACGGTGTGGACTACGAGTGGTTGCCCGAGCATCTCAAAGCTGAGCTCAAGAGTAAGTCAGAGGCTAATAGTGGATTGTGTTGCTTTTGTTTAGACGCGTCAGTTCAGGAGGGTTCCCAGCCATGCCTAGAAATCCTGGAAAAATCAGGGAAAATGAAAAGAGTGGTTAAAATCATTGAAAAGTCGTGGAATTTGAGACAAAATTCATCAAATCCTGGAAAAATCATGGAATTTGACGAGTATCTCAAGATGGACACCTTTATTTCATGTCCTGACAAAGAAAAATTCTTTGGCTATGATGTCTTTTTAGTGCACTTGTATGATTGTGGTACACTGAAGAGCCTAAAGGGATTCCTTGCCTCCAGAATTTTTTCTCTTTACGCCATAACATATGGCCCAAGTTAACAGTATTGTGTAATAACTGAAGTACTAATGCACACCTTGCCTTCAGAGTGATTTCTTTTGTAGTGAGATACAGGTAGAGGCTACTTGACTGGATGTTTGCCCTATAGGGTATAAACAGGTTTACTTGGATCGATTACAACAGCAAAAATTGTAGATTGAATTCGAATAGCGAAGTGATAGAACATTCAGTGCTCCAGGCCATTTCATTCCTTTGTGATACTTGCATATATTCATGTTAAACATAAGTGTTAACAGTGCACCTTTCAGGGGATTTAGTTCTCTAGTGTAATCAACTCTGATCTCTTGTCTGGGTTGGAAATATGTAATCCATTTTCATCCTGGAATATTGCATTTCCATCATGGAAATACGGTATTTTATTTTCTTCAAATGCTGGGAACCCTGCAGTGTTGACTGCTTCTCATCGGTCACCGACTTGTTTTTATACAACCTTTTTTTACCTTTGTGTCACTAGTCAATGATTAACCCTTTGTAGCCGTATGTAAGCCTATGGGTACGTGATATACAGGGCTATTTCCCCTCCGAGGGCATAGGATGGGCGATAGGCCAAAGGGTTAGGTAAGTTGAGGCTCGTCCGTCCTCTGCTTATGGGGAGCAGCGCCCCCAGGGGACCCTGTAGGTTACCTTTGCCGTTAGCTAATAGGCTTAGAGGAAGATGCTCGCGCCTTATTTCCTGTTAGAAATGGTGCACCTGACCAAACCCTTCTAATAGAACTCGTCTAATTCGACTCTGCATATTCTATAGACTGTTGGGTCGCTGTTATGTAGGTCCCCTCCGGGGGCATAGGATGGGCCATAGGCCATAGGGTTAGGTTAGTTAGGTTCGCCCATCCTATGTTATGGGGAGTAGCGCCCCCAGGGGGTTTGAGTAGGTTACCTTAGCCATTAGCTANTGGGATACATGGTCCTATATTAAGGGGAGTTGACATTCCTCCTGCCCCAGTCGTCCATTATTTGTTTGTTATCAGTTGTAGTTTAATTATTTTTCCTGCATCCCAGAAGCTAAGAAGAGGTTAGTAATTCTTTTATGCTCCTGAAGGAATAAGGATGTGCATTCATTTTGCCAGGATCTAGTTATTTTAGCATGGTTTCAGATTATTAATACATGATATTTTGTTTTACAATAAATAGATAGCCAAACAATAACATTGTTTAATAAAGGGTGTTACACCCCATTTTTTCAACCTTATTCCTCATTCTTTTATTTTGGAGGCGGCTGTAAGGGGAGACGTGGAGGCCGCAGGGTCCTCATTTGAGGTTCCCTAAGATATAGTTATGCAATTGTAAGGTAGTAAAATCTTGTGTTGGAAAGGTAGTAAAAGGTAGTAAAATATGGTTATCACATATTTGTAGACACCTTGGACAAAATTCATCAAATTCTGGAAAAATCATGGAATTTGACGAGTATCTCAAGATGGACATCTTTATTTTATGTCCTGACAAAGAAAAATTCTTTGGCTATGATGTCTTTTTAGTGCACTTGTATGATTGTGGTACATTGAAGAGCCAAAAGGGATTCCTTGCCTCCAGAATTTTTTCTCTCTTTACGCCATAACATATGGCCCAAGTTGACAGTATTGTGTAATAACTGAAGTACTAATGCACACCTTGCCTTCAGAGTGATTTCTTTTGTAGTGAGATGCAGGTAGAGGCTAGTACTTGACTGGATGTTTGCCCTATAGAGTATAAACAGACTTACTTGGATCGATTACAATAGCAAAAATTGTAGATTGAATACGAATAGCGAAGCGAAAGAAGATTCAGTGCTCCAGGCCATTTCATTCCTTTCTGATACTTGCATATATTGATATTAAACATAAGTGTTAACAGTGCACCTTTCAGGTGATTTAGTTCTCTAGTGTAATTAACTCTGATCTCTTGTCTGGGCTGGAAATATGTAATCCATTTTCATCCTGGAATATTGCATTTCCATCATGGAAATGCGGAATTTTATTTTTTTTTTTTTCAAATGCTGGGAACCCTGCAGTGTTGACTGCTTCTCATCGGTCACCGACTTGTTTTTATACTAACTTTTTTTTTACCTTTGTGTCACTAGTCAATGATTAACCCTTTGTAGCCGTATGTAAACCTATGGGTACTTGATATACAGGGCTATTTCCCCTCGGAGGGCATAGGATGGTCGATAGGCCACAGGGTTAGGTAAGTTGAGGTTCGTCCGTCCTCTGCTATGGGGAGCAGCGCCCCAGAGGACCCTGTAGGTTACCTTTGCCGTTAGCTAATAGGGTTAGAGTAAGATGCTCACGCCTTATTTCCTGTTAGAAGTGGTGCACCTGACCAAACCCTTCTAATAGAACTCGTCTAATTCGACTCTGCATATTCTATAGACTGTTGGGTCGCTGTTATGTAGGTAGTCTTCGTATCTCATACGGCGGGAAAACCCTCAGTAATGCTCATATGGATTCTGCTTTCGAACCTACAGGACAATCGCAGCGGACCGCCAACGGCTCGGCCGGGAAAGCCAAGAGTAAGCGCCCTGACGACTCCGTCGCTTCTTCCGTCAAGAAACAAGCTAGTACCCGAACCTCCCCTAGACTGCGCAAGGTCTAAACCGTGTTGTGGCTAGTCCAGATTGTGCTTTGGTCTCTACTGCCTGCCTTTGTGGTGTACTTGTTAGCCCAACACATACTCGTTAGATGCAGCGTTGACCCGTTTTCTGTGATATGTCAGTGGGGGCGTGAAGAATTTTTGGAGACGTCTAACTGCAGTGTCTGTAATGCGATTAGTAATTGCAGCATATTGAGAAGATTCGTAAATGCTGCATTTGCAGTGCAGTTTCGTGCTGCAGCCTTCGTCAGTTGACTGACGTGCTATGGCTACTCGCACTGTCGCAAATCTCTACAGCTGTTACCGTACGAGACGATGTGGCCCAGTTATTCTCTTATGTGGGAAATTTTTATTGAAAGTTTTTTCCATTGAAGACTAGGACCCTGTCTCTGTAGTTAGCTGTGCTGGTTTGTTCCAATTTGAGCTTTTATTTCTTCTCACTTGATGACGAAACGTAAGGAGTTCCTTCACCTCATTCGCTAGGCACATTGTGGCTGACGGGTCATGTTGCACTGCAATTCCTCTAGGTGTTGCGTCAGATTATAAAGTACTTCAACAACCGTGCTGGGTTCTGAAATTGATGGACTTGCTGGTGTTAACTTTCTTACCGTAAACTTTGGTTTGGTTTTGTCTTAGGGTGCATGAAGATCTTGACAAAGAATGAATTGCTCATTGCCATCGTACATAGCTTTTTATACTGTTCGATGTGAACTCAGCATTAGATTAATTAGTGTTGTCCATCCCATGTTACATGAAGTGGCGTCCCTGGGGTGCTCTCCAGGCTGTAACTGCACTTGGGTCCTCGTGACGTCCTTCTCTCTCTTGCCCTTCTGGCATTTTGATTATCGCCTTCACTGTTCTTTCTCAATTTAGTCGTCTCATATTCATGGTTAGTGGTTTTGCTTCACTTGCTTCGTCTCCCTTTTGTTTTCTTCTTTGGAACGCAGTGAACTCGGCAGGCTAAGGAAGCTCAAGCCAAGAAAGTGTTGATGATTGTCACTTTTCTTTTCATCTTCTTTGCTAGTTGGCTGTTTCCACGTGCAGCTCTGTGCTTTTTTTTCCCTTTTGCTCCCACGCTCTATTCCGTGCGTGGGATCCCGGATGGACTGTTTTTCTGTTTTCACTTGGGCTCATGTGTGTTGAAGAACTAAATATATAGAAATTTAATGTTTATTATAGACTTGGCATGACGCGCTGCGATGGTCTATGATTAAGCATGGCATCCCAGTTGTGGTTGCTGTAGGATTTGTGTTGGTACCCTCATCATTGTTATATGGTTCCTTCTGCTTCCCCATTTCATTTATTGCCGCTTGTGGTAGCTTTCTTATTAACATAGCATGGGGCGTTCGCATTTCGATGTCCTTCAGTTCTTTCTTCGGTTGCTTCTTGACTTTCTCGAGCGTCACCATTTTTTATTTATTTATTCTTGGTGCCTTTCTTCTTGATTCGTCCCATTATGTTTTGCTATAACTGAGTCTCTCTTCATTTAAGAACACTTTTGTTTTCTATCTTCTCTCGTTCATTTTAACTGCATCAAGTTGTGTAGATAAATGTACACATCGCTGGTGTGTGCTAACTAATGTTATGGGTGTACACATCATTTCTACATTGTGTGTATTTCGTAAGTGACGATACTGCGGTGACGTGAGGGTGCAATTACCTACTCGGCTGTTACGATAGGTGTAGCTAAAGTACATTGCAGTACGTAGTGGCCGTGAACATTTCTTTATCATTTTGTAATATTAGAAACGTTTTGTAATAGATTTTGTTACAAATATGCAATACTTATGATGAAACTGGGCCTGCTTGGCCTGCATTTTATTAGATTCGCGTATGCATGACGGGACTGTATTGAGCTCATTTTCTGTGTGCGTCTTAGTGCTCGTAGCATGTAAATACTTGCCTGCGTGTTACGCTTTCTACCTGTGGTGGATGTGCCGTGAAAATCCAGTTTTGAGTCTTGAGAGAACTTTGTTTTACTCCTACATTTTTTGTTTCAAATTGTAAGCTGTTGTACCATCCCGTCATTTCTTCTTGGCTTTCGTTATCGAAGATTTTGCTGTAGCTATATCATTACTTTGCATTGATTATTTACATCTTTGTCGCGTGTCGCGAACCACGCGTACTACCGTTTGTTATCCGCTTTTTTTTTCATTTTCCTTAATCGAGGATTCTTTGCATCATTCCCAATAGAACAATTGCCATTTTGTCACGAATATCTTCGATTTTGAACTCATTCTCTGTGTGTGTATATATATAGAACAGCCTTTCCGAATACATTCATCGATTTTGGTGCAGAGATTGTTTGCATTTGAGATATTTTAGTTATATTTATTTCATGATATATGAAGTGTGAATGACAATGTGTGTGTGTATGCTACGTTATGTGGTGTGTTGAGCGCGTAATATGAAGAGTGTATTCTTTTGTACACGCCGCATAGTTGTACGCGCTTATAGCATATCAATTGGTATTGCGTATGCTATTCCATAGTGATGTTATAATTCATTATAATGGTATTTTCCTCCGTGTGTTTCGTATCCTTCGAGTATTCTAAACAGTTGCATCGGCTGCAGATGTAGAGCCAATAGCTCAATGCTGATGGTGTCTATTGTGTCGAGTGCTAGCGAAGTCTCGCTTCGGGGGCATCGGCCCTCAGTGGTATATTCTTTCGGGCCCTTTCCTTGTTACAATATATTTGGGCCTCACGAACCCAAGGGTCCCAAGTGCCTTCTGCGCAGGGGATGTTGCAGCTGGCTGCAGTTCCTGCTGAGAATTTTAGTTTGTTTTGTTAGGTAGGTTCTCTAGATTTCTTCTGTTCCACCAAGTGGGCTGCCGGTCGAGGTGGCCCACCCATTTCGCGAGACTCTTACCTTTGCTCGTGCGTAGGGGAACTGAAGGGACCGCCCGCACAGGTGCTTCTCTCCGCTGTCTTCTTCTCTTCGATTTTAGTTTGTTGTCCGGTGCTGCACGACTGAGCGAATTCTTTTAGCGCATGCTTTATAAATTTGAGACACAGAACTCACATGTGTGAGTTCGCCGTCACTTACGACCTTCCGGCAGAACTACTGAGACAAAATATTTTACTTTTGGGGCGATGCGGCATAGTATCGCTGCGCTAGCAAACCCTCGAATCTTGAACCTAGGTGCATAGAATGGGCCGTAGGGTTAGGTGCGTCCATACTATGTTATGTGGAGCAGCGACCTCAGGGGGCGCTGTAGGTTACATTAGCTCGAGAAGTGCCTTCGGGACGTCCGTCTTTCTTGCCCACATTGTTTCCTTCCGATTTCATTTTCTAACTGATTTTACTTTATTCTCTGCCCTCTGGGGCATATTGTGGCGGGCCCTTTCCCTGCCATAATACGTTTGGGTATCGCGCACCCAAGGGTCCCGAGTGCCTTCTCCGCAAAGAATGTAGCATCTGGCCGCAGTTTTTGCTGAGAAGGTTAGTTTTGTAGAGTTAGGTAGGTTCTCTAAATTTCCCCTTCTGTTCCGCGAAGTGGGCCGCCAATTGGTGGTAAGCGACCCATCTCATGAAACTCCTATCTGCTCCCGTGTGGGGGCCACAGAAGGGACCCCCCGCTAGGTTCGCCCATCCTATGTTATGGGGAGTAGCGCCCCCAGGGGGTCTGTGTAGGTTACCTTAGCCATTAGCTAGGCCTTCGGGACGGCTGTCTTTCGTGCCCACTTTGCTTCCTTCCCATCTTTTACTCCTACTGATCTTTCTTCGTTCTGCTCTTACTCTTCTTTCCCGACTTGCTGTTCCCATTCGCGTTGATCCTGTGTGGGAACACC
>LQNS02278099.1:92343-114497 GCA_001587735.2 Parhyale hawaiensis | reverse complement strand
GTTCAGCCGTGCCCGGGGGTTGGAGATGCTCAACTTGCGCCTTTTTCCTGTCAGTAGCGTAGCGCACTGACCACTCTGAGACCTACCGGCAGTAAAGCCGAGACAAAAATCATTGACAATTTAAAATGCACCCTAGTCGGCGCACCAGCCTGTGGTTAAACACAGGAATAGTTCGGCGCGATATAGGCAGTGTACCACTGAAGCGCTAGTAAAACTTCTACTACAACTACTACTTACGGAAATTGGTCTATGTATCAGCCGTGTCAGCTTCTACTATTTCTGTGTCCGCGAGCGGCGGGCAATGTTTTCACTGCGTCTGTCCAGGTCTGGTGCATCGCTGATCCTTGTGATGAGCGGTCGCACTGTGATACTGGTGCAGTTTGGTTTTCTCTTTGCTCAGGCCGTATCAGTTGACTATGAGTGCCCGTACGGATGCTTGTTGTCATTTGTGTTCAACAGCTAATCCTTTATTTTTTGCTTTAGTTCTTTGTCACTTTGAAGTTTTTTGGATGACGTCCAAAGGGAGTATAGGCATACTAGTTGATGGAACGACTATATGCTAACGTATTAAAAATTGACTATTTCCACTGCATGTATGATTGTATTGTACGTGGAGGTTCCTCGGCGATACTCTTCAGCTTCAGTCGCAATTTGCGACCAGATTTGGAGCCAAAAGTCATTTATCTCCACGGTACGGTACAAGCAGCCGCTGGCATCTGTATGTCCTGCAGATCTTTTCCACTTCTGCACTTGTTCAATTTGCAATTGGTAAGCATTTAGTTGTCGGAAAAAAAGTAATTTACCCATGCTGTGCCCTCATGAGAACCGGAGGTAGGTATGTTTCCCTAACCCTGACTTACTCAGGGCTGCTGTACCTCGCTGCATGGGTTCCTTCTCCTCCTCCTCCTGTAGTAACACAATAGGAGAAAGAACCCATACACCCAGCGAAATACACAGTCTAACTAAAATAAGGTTAAAACCTTATGATTAAAAACGATTATTATTATAAGCAAAAATATATTCTTCCCCACGTCAGGTGGAATTGGAGTGTGGGCAGATCCCCACAGTGTTGGTGCAGACCAAAGTGGACCTTCTCGGACTTTCTTCCAATGTCAACCAGTAAGTTCACTGCATTGCATCTTACATTCAAATAAGCCGGGTTCACACTATAGGTTTATTTGTTCTCCATCCACTGTACAAAGCGTTTGATTGTTTTGTTACTTGTTTGTAAACAACACGAATATGCTCTTTTTTAGCCATTCACTGCAAATATAAAGAAATCTCTAAAATTTGCCGCTGACAGACTCTTAACATGCTGGCTAACATTTTGTCAAACATGTGGTAGACAGACAGCAGTGTTTGTATTAACGCTATAAAACGTTCGAATTTTTGTCCTACATACAGGGACCAAAAGGCTATAGTGTGTATCCGCTTTAATGCACTGTTCGAGCTTACACTTCCGTCACACAAATTAGGCATGATGTTTCAATTTATTTTTTCATTATATTGTAATGTATTGTCATTATGGCGAGTTTAGGAAATCTGTACCATTTGGTGGGACTAGCGTACAAACACTAGGCAACTGCTGGATGAATATATTCAGGTTAATCTCCCTCTTTCACCACAGTGGCCACCAAAGGGAGGGAGAAACAAGGGGACAAAATAGTACCCATGTAGAGAAAAGGGTGAAACCCATGCACGAGGGTGTTAGCGCTCTATACATAGATCAATACAGTACGCATGGGGATAGAACGTTGGGAGAGAAGATGAAAGACCAAACGAAGCAGAATTAGTTGGAGTGGGAAAATAGAAGGAAGCAACGCGGGCACAAAGGAAATAAATATTGTAAGTTCTTTTTTATTATTCTACCTGTTCTTCCCCAAATGCATGGCCTTACCATAAGTCGATTTTCGCACGAGCCCGAATTTTTTAGTTTGCCTAATCCTGAATGTTTCTTTGTCCTTATCTTTGGCCACCAGATCGAGCCTTTAAGAAGTGCTAAGTTCCGTGCATTACAAGCTCTGGTAGTTGACCAAAGTATTGTGTTTCTCTAACGCCTGATTCGTTCACATGTTAGTTTTTGTTATATCAAGACATTAGAAGGCTGCGTCGTGTCACCACAAGCACTTCTGTGTGTACACTAAAATATTTGTTAAGATGATAACTTAGGACGTTTTCGATTGGGACGTCGCTGTCGACTATTTAAGTGCAATTGACTTGACTTTTCGGACCGATTCAAGCGTGTCTAAGTCGAACGGATTTTAAGAGTTGAGCTGAAAATATTGACCTAAGCTGCGACGTCACTAGTAAAATTTGTCGTACGTTCCTAATATTTAAAAGTTAGGCATCCCTGGAAGTAAATATAATGGATTTTTATTCACAAGCTGCAACAATGTCGTTCCCTAAGATAGGTTAGGTTAGAAATATGGCGCTGACTCTGCTATTTTCATGCTGGTTATTTATGATGTGTGTGACACAACAGTGATGATACTAGCTAAACAGAACACAACACTGGTCTGCGCGAGCGACTGGTGTATTTTTGTCCTTACCAATCCATGGTGTGAGTCAGGAATCAAGGAGAGTAATACGACGTAAACCTATTACCAGTTGAGTTTTTTTATTAGTAAATTGGATGTAAGTCAAGAGGGATAAGTGGCTGGAGTAAAAGCCCAACTCCCAATTCAAAGTCAAAAGTCAAAGACACCAGAGGCGTGTTGCAATCAGACGCCGGTGTTACCCTGACAGGGTTACCCGTGTAGCAGTGCATGCGACGAGCGATCTCAGTGCCCCAACTAAAGTGTTGCGGGATTTTCGGCAAGTTTGAACGCTATGCATTTCAGCGGAGCCTTTTTTTGGCTGTATTTTAGGATAAAAAGTTGGGAAAACTACAAAAAAAAAGTGCTTCATATGTTAGAGTTTAGCAATAGATGGCTGTCCTAGCGTTTGTAATATAATTTTTTTCAGTATAAAAGTCAATGTAGACAAAGGCAGACAGTGTTACCCAGCTAATAACCCTACAATTTTGGAGGGTTGTCGTCGGTGTTACCTATCCTGTGTCGCATTGGAAGCCAATGTAGCACAACCTGGGGTGTGGCGCAATCAGTATTTTAGGGTTACCGGTGCTACACCGGTAACCCAGCCAGTCGTAACCCGTGTCGCAATTATAGCTCAAATGACGACTGCGACACGGGTTACGGCGATGTAGGTCACCGAGCACAAACGTCTATATTGAATAAAAGGAGCACTAAATTTATTCAAATACGCAACAAATAAACTCCGTACACCAAAATAAGTAAATCAGATCAGTTACCTGGAACTTATATGAAAAAACTTCAATTAAAACAGAATTTCAATGTAGTTGAGCTTACACCGCTCATCGCTATTTGGCGTTCTTAGAACCACTTTTCGGGTTACGGTAACCTTTTTTCAGGGTGCGGTAGCCCGGTTTTGGCGTGATTACGACACACCCCCTGGTGACCCGAAGGCCTGATTGCAACATGCCCCAGAGCTATATACTTAAGTTAACACTGAAATGCTTTCTTCTATTGTTTTGTGGCTTTCATAGAAAACGAACTAATATTTCTTTAGTTCTTAGTTTTAGGAGGTTAAAATTGTTAAAGTCTTCCCATTGCTTTAATATTCATTCACCGAAAGGTAATGAAGTTGGTTTCCATGGCCACCATTGTTGTTTACATTTGGGTAAAGTCGAGTGCATTAGGTACACTTGAGAAACTCAGACTACCTCCGCAGCAGCATTGAGTTCTCTGTCCAAGCCAGTTCCGCTCAAGGCAAAGTTAGTCAACCCGGCGAAAAGAAGAACGGTCTGTGTTGACTTTCCCCTCGATTTAAGCTAAGCAACTTGACTTTGTGTCCCAATCGAAAACGTCTATAGTCTGCTTACGCAGCAAGCAAGTCTTATTAGCAAAGTTGCCGGTATTTTTTCATATTTAGAGGGATTTTATTATACTCAGAAAANNNAGTCTGCTTACGCAGCAAGCAAGTCTTATTAGCAAAGTTGCCGGTATTTTTTCATATTTAGAGGGATTTTATTATACTCAGAAAAGCTTGTACTTTGTTAATTAAACAGACACACCAACGCAGTCAAAATAAGTGAAGAGACTAACGTGTGAACAAGCCTTAGCTGCTGAGAACTCGCGACGAGGTAATCCTTCGTGTATGGGTTCCCAGTTACGACACGTGTCATCACTTTTCTTATTTTTTGAAACAGTATAGTGTCTGTGGAGGATGAAACCTGCAGTGGATATTTTTTTTAGGTTTGGTGTCAAGAGAGGTTTCACTTTATATTATTTATTATTATTATTATTATTAAATCACACCAGACTGGCGACGCAGGAACGGAGAAACTCCATGAGGTTAACAAACCCCCACGCAACCAGCTAAGCGGGTGGAGAAAACAAAAGAATAGAAAAAAAAAGAAGATCCGAAATCACAGAATAGCTCTGTGTACAGATCGTTTAAAGCCGCCAATACCAGCACCAGCAAAGACAGAGCCATCANAGATTAACGTGTAAACAGGCCTTAGCTGCTGAGAACTCGCGACGAGGTAATCCTTCGTGTATGGGTTCCCAGTTACGACACGTGTCATCACTTTTCTTATTTTTTGAAACAGTATAGTGTCTGTGGAGGATGAAACCTGCACTGGATATTTTTTTTTTTAGGTTTGGTGTCAAGAGAGGTTTCACTTTATATTATTTGTCTTTATAATTTAATTCAAACCTTATGTATATGTTTACATACCATACGTCTCACTAACATCTTATCACGTCAAAGATGATAACAATCCACGTTACGAAGAGTAATTCAACTATGGAAAAGTTGCTAGAATTTGAACATCTGTAGAAAATCGACGTCGAAGTGATTGGAGTTGATTCACTGAGTTTTATTGTGTTAACCAAGGTCTCCAACCGATGGGCTGCGACCCCTTCCATGATGGTCGCGATCTCTTGAAGGGAGGGTGGGGGTAGCATAGAGTTACTTGAAGTGGCTTAACCCTACAACATGGCAGTGGGAGTTACGACTATTTTCACACTTCATCTACAACAAAGCGCGTGGATGCATTATAGCCTATGACCTTGTTCTAGGGCAAAATTTCGAAGATATTTTTACTAGACGTCTTCTAACATTAAATGCAAATCTAGTTGCTCGTAGTTGGGGCCTGCATGGGCTTCAAGCTTTTGGGTGGAGAGTCACGACTGGAAAAACACTGGGAACCGCTGCATTATGGACTCTTCCCTTATTTATCGTTACAATTAAAACTACGGAAATGCCAGTTCTGTATTTGTTAATTCACAGATCCTCGGTAGAAGAACTCGCGGCAGAGATGGGGATACGGCTTTTCAGAACCTCAGCGCTCGAGGACCACAACATAGAACCTGTGTTCCAATTCCTGTCTGAAAAATACTTAGAACTCATATCAAGATCCTGCCCTGTGATCGTCCCTTTAACAAAAGGTACGTAAGTTTATATTATATTTTAATCACGCCAGTATACTTTCGAAGCACAGTGACTCGAATCGAGACAATCTCATCCGATTGTTTTTCAACTCAAACGGAGCTTCTACTCCAAGAATTTAATTTGCCATTTTGAATCGAGTTTCTGGAGTCAATTGCAAACTGTATACGCTTGAGATGCTGAAAACTAGACCCGCTGAGAGGTTGAGAATTTTCTATAAAGTCTCAGGAGTCGTCGGTTGGCGACTAACGACTGACACTCGATCGAAAGTGTCAAATTGAACGCTCAGAATTGACAGTCGGACAAGTTGAAGCACTGACGACCAAAGTAGCTCTTATGGTGTGATGTCGTTCTAATGGACGCAGCAAATGCACCCTTTATATACCCGTTTTTCTCCTTTTTTTCTTCCTCAGCTCTCTACTGATTTTGACATATTGGCAACAGCTCATAGAGGGCCGGAGCATGATTCCTGGCGGCTCTCTGCGAATGGGCCTGTTGGTCCGTCTACTGCCAGCTATCTAATCCTTTTTCCCTCCTCAGACATGTTTGGAGCGGCTGACAAACTGCGCCGTGGAGACACCATCGTCCTCAAGTCTAAGAAAACCAGCAAATTTAAGTATAATTTTTCCAGGCCATCGTGCTGGATACTCTAAAGTAACGTAGCTTTAACTTTCTTCTGGTCATATATTTAGCTAAGTAATACTCCAACTATTATAATTATTCTTATGAAAGCAATCCCAGCATAAGCTATCGCTGGCACAATAGTAATACTCCAATTACTGTAAAGATGCGGTATCGTCACTATGAAGCGAGTATGGGATGCCAAGTAGTTTTATGACATAAGGTTGTACATGGGGAGAGTCATAAAATACTTTTTTAATCACACATTTTTTAATTTCATACTTATAAAACACACAACGTGTCATTGTGTCGTCTCACCTGTGATACTTTTCTGAAAGGGTTCATTTTCCTCTACAGAAAAAAAAACCTTTGCCACGAGATAGTGCTACTTGGTTAAATAATGGTAAAGACTTGCTTCTTTGGAAGCTTTAACGCCTTTAGACTGGGCGGAGGGCGTCTTATTCCGTGACTGAAAATAAAACTTTCGTGTAGCGCGGAAATCATAAAATTTGTGTTTCAAGTCAACGTTTTTGATCCCCAAATCGAAAATGATAGGCAAAAAACCCTGACTGCCATCGCCTAAAAAACAAATTTACTACAAACTCTACAATCGTAGGCTACAGTTCGGCGGCCGGGGACTACCATTCCGCGATCGGTGAATTCTTACATTAACTTTGAATTAGTTAAGTGCTTGGGCGGTTGCTGGCTCTTGATTTTTTTTCTTTTATTTTCGATTCCGAAATCGAAAATGTTGATTTGAAGCACAAGTCTTTCCTCACCTGCAGGTACACCGTATCTAGTCGCGGAATAAAACTCCAGCCCTGCCTGCTACAGTGCCTATTTGATTAAGTCACAAATCATTCTATTCCTAATGAAAGTGATATATGAAACATGAAAGGGTTAATTTGTGGTGATGACTCAATTTCATAAAATTCTGGTCGTTTTCGTGTCATGTTTCCCCTGTATGCTGAAGAGACTCGACCAATCATCAAGAGATTTACAGCATACATATATGATATTGGCTTGGTGTTTAACATTGCAAGCTCCCATTTTCCTACTATTCTATTTTGAATTGTTGTAAACTATTAGCCTTTACACTGTAATGATTCAAATAATAAATATGCAAATGTAGTTCTTTATCTTTATTACCTAAATAGGCCTATAGTCAGATGGGGTCAGATACGACCGCGGCCATCGTGGGGTTAAGTAACGACCGCGACCATCGTGGGGTTAAGAAACGACCGCGCCCTTACAGGCATTCAAAAAGCGCAGGATAAAATTTGAAGGCAGAATCTGTTAGAGCATTTATTTTCAGTCTTTCCAGTGTTTGTTTCCAACCTGTACTGCATATAATGATTTTTTTGAGGTGCGGTCGTTACTTACCCCACGATGGCCGTGGGTCGTGTCTTAAGATGTGAGGTTCACAGGGCATCGTATCATGTAGTTGTTATATTTCTCAAATGGTATCACCAAATTTGATTCTTTTGTAGTTAATACGTCAGTCTAATGCAAGGGACACACTAGGCATTTACACAGACAACTTGATTGCAAGGATGCGAGACTCGGACATCGTTCATGCCACGGTATATATGCTACCAATTTTAAGTACGAATGGATACGGCCCGCGAGCTGCGCATCCGAGCAAGTTCGGAGCAGCCAGTTGGGAGTAGAAATGCATATGCGGCCCTGGCAGCACTATTGTCGTTGACGACCACTGCGCGCCACCACTAAAATAAACACTACCTAGGCTGACCTAACCTACCCTTACCTAACCTAACCTTCTATCCTTGCCTAACCTAACCTTTCTAACATTATCTAACCTAACCTTTCTAACCTTACCTAACCTACCTTACCTAACCTAACTTAATCAGCGAGCAGGCACAACACACGAACTTGAACGCCGCCCGCACGTACACCGACGCCCTGCACAGCCAATGGCGAGCTTAAACTTCCTTACTCTAACTAATGGCGAGTTTGTAGCCAGTGCTCCCCGGTATAAGGCGTGTGCGCTTGGGCATCGAAACTAGGCTTTCGAGGCTTGACTTATCCGAAACTTGAGACAGAAGCTGTGGCTCTGTGGTTTCGGATCGTGTTGCTCGCGCTAGAAACAACCTTGTTACGTTAACCAAGTTATGCCCGAAGATGTCAACGTTGGACTCGTACGAATAAGATTACACTCGGCCAGCTATGCGCTGGACGCCGGCCACAAATGGGTTAAGATGGCTTAATATATTTACTATATAGTCTATTTTACTGAACTGGGCTGAGTGCCCTCAGGGGCATATTGTGGCGGGCCCTTTCCCTGCCACAATATGTTTGGGCATCACGCACCCAAGAGTCCCAAGTGCCTTCTCCGCAGGGGATGTAGCATCTGGCAGCTGTTCCTGCTGACGAGGTTAGTTTTGTAAAGTTAGGTAGGTTCTCTACTTTTTTCTTACTGTCCCGTGAGGTGGGCTGTCGATCGAGATAGCCGACCTGGTACGCGGGACATCTCTAGTCTCTCTCGTGTGGAAGGACACAAAAGGGGCCGCCCACTTGAGTGTCTCCTACTATACTTTGCGCCTTGTTTCCCTGCCCGTAGTAGCGCACGTGGCCACCACGCCTACCCAATATGAGGTATTTGAATACTGCACAAGTAGTTTCTCTGTTGAAACGCCTGAGTTGCGGCTACGGAGGTTAAACAAAATATATAATAATAATAAACTGTGCTGAGTTTTTGGTAGTTTCAAGACTAACAGATGAAGAGTCAATGCCTGAACGACGATTCGAAGCCAGAGCACCAGTCTAAAATTTGGGAAGAGTTATTTTTTCTTCAGCAAGTCTATTTGCTCAATTGATGTAAGAGCCTGTTTTTTGCTTTGAAAGAAGGTATTGATCGCGGGGAAATATTCAAGGTGTGTATTGTATACTGTATTCAGCAAATAGCTACATCAGGGTAATGAAAAAGAGCATGTAAATATCGAGTCCAGGAAACTCAATTTAAAATTTGTTATCGCATAACTTTAATTCACCATTTCTCCAGAATCTTAATTCAAATCCCATTTCTGTATTTTTTGACTGGTACCCCCACTCAAATCCAGTGCAATTGTTGACATATTTTGATGAAATAATTCTAAGCCGTTTTTCATGAATAACACATTCGTTGGAATTACTTAGTTTTCGAGATATGTGACTTTGAATTCCCAGTGTTTTTCTATAACAGAAAATAACCACACATGCGCGATGTAAAGGAAAACCTCTTTTTATAGTTTTTTGGGTTAGGTTAGGTTACGTTAGGTTCCTATGGAGTCACAAGCAAGCCTATAATAACGTCGGTTATTTTTTCCCATAGAAAAACAACGGGAACTTCAGAGTCAAACATCTCGAGAACTAAGTATTTCTGACGAAAACGTCATTCCTGGAAAATATTTTAGAAAGCTTTGTTTTACCTAGATATATCATTAAAAATAGGGGAGAGAGGGGGTAGTAATAGCAAAAAATCGCCCCCCATTTCTTCCTAGAAGCTCTGCTGAGATAGAATTCATCTTACTACCTCAATTCAAAATTTATTTTTTCCAGTTCAATTCAGAATTCTCCTACACAGTACCTAATTCAGAATTCATTTATGCCCGGAAGCACTTCTGAGATTATTATTAAATTTCGGGTTTTCCCGCCGTAGTCGACGAGCGCATGTCAGCGCAGCTCAGATTATTGTCTAGCTTTCACCACAACATCTATTTAGCCCAATTCAGCGCCGATTTTCTCAGCACCCTAGTCTCGAGTGTTTCTCCAAATAGCACGCTGCTGACCTGGCGGGTTGTGAGGAATTGATGTATACGCGGCAATGGAGGGCTTAAGCCAAATAGAAGCTATTAATTAACCTATCGACGTCAACTGCTGCTCTGAAGCAACAGGCTGGCACAGTTCAAACCGGTTTAGTACCCTCCGTACAAGATTTTACTACTAGCGCATCAGGGACACAATGTCTATATCACACTGAAATTTTCCTGTGGTTTACCACAGGCTCGTGTGCCACTAGGGCGCGAAGTACGTCTCGTTTCAAATTATCAATGATTAGGGGTGTGACAATATGCTTTAAGAAATATGCTTTTTATGCTCTAAAAATATATTTATTATGCTCTATAATATGCTTTTTATGTCCTAAAATATTCTTTTGATGCTTATTATGCTCTAAAATACATAGGCTATCCCTATCATACTTTCGTTTTCGAATCGACATCATAATTTCTCAGAACAAGAAAGGAATTTCCCTTTTAAGGAGATAACTATAAAAATTTAGGAAAACGTTAGGAATATAGTACACCTTAATAACTTTGAAGATACCATGCATATGTAATTGTACCCACTTTACGGTATCCGTAACTAAAATGTAAGGTATCCTTAACATTTGCCCTAGATGTTCCTGTATAGAGGATGCGAAACACTGAGTACGAAGGTAGACTGTCTTTTTAGTAAATTTCTGAATGATAGTGATACACTGCTTTTTCTCGATTCTAATTTCTCATTTACCCATGTGCGATGAAATTAGCGAAAAAATGCTTCTACTGGAGTTGTAGAGCTCTTTATACAAATGTTCTACTTTATACCACGCACTTAAAATTACAAAATTAGCATTTAATATCCGAATCAGCTTCTTCCAAATCATTCAATTCAGAAAGCAATCTTACCCTAAGATAGCTTTTCTCAACTTTGGACAAGCTGTCTCAAGATCTGAACTGTAACTACCCGGTCCTCACACAATGACCTCAATATCACTTGGTATGTTCCTATAATGTAAAAAAGTAACAACTTAAAATCTGGAGATGAAATGCACATTTAATCAATTAACTGAATATTTTCATTTATCATTATTAATGATTCGTTAATATCATATCAGTCATACATTTATAACAGCTGTTTCTGTATATTATTAATGTATATTCATTTGTCATGTGTATGCAGATAACAGCATACGATTTTAGAAACAATAATATTCTCTATTTCATGAGCATATTTCTTTAGGATAGAGAATACACTTCATTTTATGAGCATACTTTTTTAGGAAAAAGAATATGCTTCGTTATAGGAGAATAAAAACATATGCTGTAACTAAAATATGCTCATGAACTTTCTTTTATGCCTAAAGCATATAGTCACAGCCCTATCAATGATTTTTGTCTCGGCTTTTCTGCCGGTAGGGTCAGATTCTAAGTGGTCAGTGCGCTACTGACGGGAAAAAGGCGCAAGTTTTGCATCTCCAAGCCCCCAGGCACGCGCGCGGCAGAACGCTTTCGCTCAGCTACGCCGCGCAGGGGAAAGAAACGAAAAATAAGAAGTTAGAAGTATTAGGTATTATAAGAAATTTAAGCCTCCCTTAATAAGTACTAAGCTCTTCTAAGAGAGGAAAACGAAGGGACATATAGTATGTCGATAGAAAAACGGGGAACCCATGCACGAAGGTGTTCCCACACAGGATCAACGCGCATGGGAACAGCAAGTCGGGAAAGAAGAGGAAGNCGGTCGTTACTTACCCCACGATGGCCGTGGGTCGTGTCTTAAGATGTGAGGTTCACAGGGCATCGTATCATGTAGTTGTTATATTTCTCAAATGGTATCACCAAATTTGATTCTTTTGTAGTTAATACGTCAGTCCAATGCAGGGGACACACTAGGCATTTAGACAACTTGATGCAAGGATGCGAGACTCGGACATCGTTCATGCCGCTGTATCTATGCTACCAATTTTAAGTATGTATGGAAACGGCCCGCGAGCTGCGCATCCGAGCAAGTTCGGAGCAGCCAGTTGGGAGTAGAAATGCATATGCGGCCCTGGCAGCACTATCGTTGTTGACGACCACTGCGCGCCAGCACTAAAATAAACACTACCTAGGCTGACCTAACCTACCCTTACCTAACCTAACCTCCTTACCTAACCGCCTAACCTAACCTTTCTAACATTACCTAACCTAACTTTTCTAACATTACCTAACCTAACCTTTCTAACATTACCTAACCTAACATTTCTAACCTTACCTAACCTAACTTAATCTGCGATACAGCGAGCAGGCACAGCACACGAACTTGAACGCCGCCCGCACGTACACCGACACCCTGCACAGCCAATGGCGAGCTTAAACTTCCTTACTATAACTAACTAATAGCGAGTTTGTAGCCAGTGCTCCCCGGTGCAAGGCGTGTGCGCTTGAGCACCGTAACTAGGCTTTCGAGGCTTAACTTAGCCGAAACTTGAGACAGAAGCTGTGGCTCTGTCGTTACGGATCGTGTTGCTCGCGCTAGAAGAAACCTTGTTACGTAAACCAAGTTATGCCCGAAGATGTCAACGTTGGACACGTATGAATAAGATTACACTCGGCCAGCAATGCGTAGGACGCCGGCCACAAATGGGTTAAGATGGCTTAATATATACCGTAGTCTATTTTACTGAACTGGGCTGTGTGCCCTCAGGGGCATATTCTGGCGGACCCTTTCCCTGCCACAATATGTTTGGGCATCACGCACCCAAGGGTCCCGAGTGCCTTCTCCGCAGGGGATGTAGCGTCTGGCCGCAGTACCTACTGACGAGATTAGTTTTGTAAAGTTAGGTAGGTTCTCTTTTTTCTTTCTGTCTCGTGAGGTGGGCTGTCGATCGCGATAGCTGACCTGGTACGCGGGACATCTATAGTCTCTCTCGTGTGGAAGGACACAAAAGGGGCCCACCACACAAGTGTCTCCTACTATACTTTGCGCCTTGTTTCCCTGCCCGTAGTAGCGCACCACCACGCCCACCCAATATGCGGTATTTGAATACTACACAAGTAGTTTCTCTGATGAAACGCCTGAGTTGCGGCTACGGAGGTTAAACAAAATATATAATAATAATAATAAACTGGGCTGATTTTTTGGAAGTTTCAAGGCAAACAGATCAAGAGTAATGCCTAAACGACGATGCTACGGGTCGAAGCCAGAGCACCTGTCTAAATTTGGGAAGAGTTATTTTTTCTTCAGTAAATCTATTGTCTTAATTGCTGTAAGAGCGGTTTTTTTTAATTTGAAATAGAGTATTGATCGAGGAGAAATATTTAAGGTGTGTATTGTATACTGTATTCAGCAAATAGCTACATCAGGGCAATGAAAAAGAGAATGTAGATATAAGAAGTTACAAGTCTAGTGAGAATAGGTCGGCCACCTCCATCAGCGGCCCACCTCCCGAAATAGAAGAGGAAGTACTGACAGCTTACCCAACTTTACCAAACTAACCTCGTCAGTAGGAATTGCTGCAAGCTGCAATATCCCCTGCGGAGAAGGCAGTATGGACCCTTCGGGTTGTGAGGCCCAAATACTGTATATTGTGGAAGGGAAAGGACCCGCCATAATATACCCTTGAGGGCGATGCTGCCTCCCAAAAATGTCGAATACTTTCCTGTTACGTTTGGATAGGGAGAGGCCGGCCTCACGGTCCCAGTCACAGAGAACAATAGGATAACGATACACAATTATTCAAATCATCGTGGTTATCTTTTTTATATCAAAGGCAAACCGATAGAGAAACCAACCGCAGGCAACCTCACTAAGTTAACCTGCACGTCTATTGGACAAACGTACCATTGACAACTAAGAAAAGAAAAAATACAACCAGTACCAGTTTGATATTAAACAATAACGCTAACAAAAAAAAAAAAAGAGTAAAACAAGACGTCCCACACGAACGAGTTATAAAGTAACTAAATATACATCGGAAATGAGACAAAAATTTACGATCTAGCTAACTGAACTTGTTGTACAGAAAACAAAGGACGACGTGAGATCTAAATCAATCGAGAGTATAAAATAATACTTGTACAACTACCTCCCAATAATCCAACGCTTGCGTCCATTAGCCTATCTGAAATATATTAGATGAACCTGGAAAGTAATTCCACCGAGTTAACTAGTTCTTTGCGAGCAGCCAGTTCACATTACCCTCGCAACACACAGCAATTTACAGTATGTACAACAGTCTTATTTGGTATAAAAAGGGCAGTTATTAAAGGGAAGCGCCAGCACAAATACTTCAGAAAATACCAAACGATTCCCAGTAGCGCAGAGAGATACAAATCTCTGCCTACCGAGACGACACAATCACACATTTTTTTCTTTTTTTTTTTCCAGTAGAAATTGAACTTCATGCAGTAACGCAAAACCATGAAATTTTTCAATACTTAACGTGAACGTATTACCGGTCGCTTCCATAAAACATACAACGCATCAAGAGCAAATGAAACCTATAAACATAACCGCTAACGAAATAGAATTAATACAACATTCTGGCTCCGACAGCATTGCACATAAAGTAAAAAAATTATAAGTAACAAAACGCAGCGGCCCATTCGACATGCCTCAGGCATTAAAGTTGTAAAATTCGGAAATTTGTTCGACTTCAGTCTCATTGAAAAAGGCCAGATAATGGGCGACCAGCGATTACGCGCCCTGTGAAGACAATCAACTACAAGCTCTTCCGTTGGGGCAAGCGATGACCTAATCGGATAGAACTAGCATCGAGACCCTGAGGTTTTGTGCGATGCTCCTGCAACTTCAGACGTGCTTGGCTAGAATATGTCTATTTGTTGCACATGCCAAGACCTAGCAGTGTAATCAATTTCATCCAGAGGAAATGATTGAGCAAGAACTAAACATAAATACAGGAATATCACTTAACTACGGCCGTGAAGAAAAATAAGATTGTCATAAATATAATTAACTAACAATAGAGTAGCAGCTAACATGAAAAGAAAATTCAGGCAGTAAATAATTTACTTTAAAGCTTACCTACGAATATTTCTATTTAGTTTTGCGGAAACACTCGTTTCATTCATTCTAAATAAAAATACAAAAATCCGATTCTTTGAATTAATACAATTATTTTTGTAGCTAAAGCATTCTGGAACCAGAGCCCTAGTGGATTATCCAATATGGTCCCATAACCGCTTAATTTGACAGTGGAAATTATCCTACCATTTCTAATATTTTGCTAGTACTACTTCTAGATGTTAGATTCATAACAGCAGCATCCAAATATCGAATCCCATACCACTAAGGGGTAACTGCGGTTAAGAACCCCAGAATAAGAGGGTTCGCGACGATAGAACAACCGTCGGTAGTCTTTACATTCGAGAAAAGAAATAACTGAAGGTCACAAGTACAGTAAGCTCCAAATCTGTACTTCAATTTTTCGGGTACATTCACGGTGCAGCCTCTCCGACTTCACCGCAAGGGTAGTACGGAGTACTGCTGCCTCGAAGCACAGCCCTTCTTCAGTAGGACTGTGGCAGACCAAAGAATACTTGCAACAAACTAACATAACCTGCTCTGAATATTATTCATTCGTCCCTCTTCGGGACGTAATCTGCAACAACCAGCGTTCTCTTTTAGATTATATGTGTAGGATGATTGGTCCAGCATATTATGATTCTGTTACCAGAGCCGAGTTAATCGACATAAACTAAAGTAGTTGATGTTGAAAATATTCATTTGAATTTTTACGTGCAATACTCGAATACAACCTCCTTTGAATGAATCCATCTCACCGATTTCCATACAAGTCTGTACCGGTCAAGTTGCCCAAATTGGTGAATGCATAGCATATATCTCATTTTCTAAACAAGCGCTGATAGGTTTCAGTGAAGACCCTAGCATTTACCCTCCTGGGGGCGCAGAGTAACCGCCTACCAAAGGTACGATACCCATTCCTTTTAAGTACAGAAAAAGCGTTGATGAAGCAAGCGAATATGATCGCAGGGAGGCCAGCAACTTGTTTCCAAGATACCTGACGTGCCACCTACATGGTGAGCATTCACTGAAGGACTGACTAATAGTACTAACATACACAACACATGGAGACATCCAAAAACAGCAGGCACTTTGTGCACACAAGAGCACAAGCAAACACAGATAAGAACACCAGTACCGCCACTGATCTCGCGTTGGTGTATTCATCACAACACAAAGGCGCCATAAATTATCTTAAGACGTACGACGACGGCACATACGTTTCTGCCGAGGTAATTCCAGGCAGTCAACGTCAACCGTCTCATCACAAATTTAGCAAAAGACACATAACGAAAAGAGAGATATTTTCCACACCATTTGTAACCCGAAGATGTTTTATTCGACTCGACGGGAAGAGCAGCCATAATCGTTGGGGGTTTCTTCAATTATTGTTAATGCATTCTTAGATCAAATGTGAACCTTATCCATAGTTACCAACCTAGCTGCCGATATCTTCCCGTGTCAGCGACACCTCCGCGCGTTGTTCGCCCATTTATTATTGATGAACAAAACAAGCAGACGAGGTAACCACGAGTTTACGGTTATTGTTAACTCGTGCAGCTTCCCTGCCCACATGAGTGCGCTGCGACCGAAAGGTAGGAACAAATAAAGGACATGTACATAGTATGTTGAGCATAACGAGGAACCCAGAATGGGGAAAAAATATTGCCGCAATGCAAGTGAAGGTCTACGAGTGTCAAGAACGAAATAACTGCAGGAAGTAAGAAAATAGGACGTTCTAAAGGCCTGTTCGGGGTTAGGGCGTAGTAGTAGAAGGAAGGATTACTAGCACAGCAATACTAGACCTAATCGTACCGAATTCGTCTTCGAATTTTTTTTTTGCTTTTCTACCGAAGGGTCTCAAGTTTAATGCAAACTCAGATGAGTTTTACTGGTCTCAAGTGGCCAGCACGCTACTACTGGCTAGAAATAAGGGGCAGTAGAACTCCAACCCTACACGGTACAGCTGTTTGCAGAGGGCAACGAGACGAGAAGAGATGATAAGACGATAGAAGCAAGCAAGCAATACCAGTGTGGAGGGTCCGTTCTGAGGCCTCCACACGGGGGCCAGTAGGAGTCTCGTGGGATGAGTCGCTAACCACCATTCTGCGGCCCCCCTCAAGGAACAGAAATTATAGGAGTGGACCTACCTAATTTTACATACTAAACTCGTCAGTAGGAACTGCAGCCAGCTGAAACAACTCCGGTGGAAATGCTCTTGGGTAAGTGAGGTCCATGTATATTGTGAAAGGGATTGCCAAAATATCCTCTGAGAACTAATCAAAGCTAAATTAGGTTTTTTTTCTTCATTCAAAAACGTCCAAGAAATATAAATCAATGGCAAGGACTCATGCTGGACAGAATGGAAGCGGTTCTTACAACGAGAACAATTTACTGAAACGATAAAAAAAAATCACAAAGAGATCAATGTGACTCTGTCACAGGAGACTTGCATACAATAGCAAACGACATCATTTACGAAACATACTAGTGATAGTACTACCCCGGCGCGCTTACCATTACTATCCCGTGCTACATTACGTACGCTACTTTCTAGTATTCTAAAGTAACAATAAACTTTATAATTTATACAATAGATAGGCTACCTTCTATGTGCTATGAAAAATAGCAATGAATTTGTACGATTCGTCTTAGGGAGCGACTATTTACACGAGGCAATGAAGAAACAGGGCGCAATGCTGCAGACGCCGTTGCATTAGTAAATTCTACATCTTTTTACAGTAAAAGTGCACACAAAGATAAAAATATAGATGGAACGAGACCCAACCTACGCAACGAGTTGGAAAGGACGGTTGGTGAACAAGGTCCCCAAGACGCAAGGGGAGTTCGCCGGGAGAACACGGCGGACTACCTTTGATGACGTCATACTTATGTGAATTGAAGGCCGTCATCACCGCAGTACACTAACCTTGAATTATTACTCCCAAGGGCCGCACTTGGGAGACCGTAACAGTGTTAATTTTACAAATATGACGTTACGTTGAAGTACGAATTTAGAATTACATTGAGGGTTTACCCGCCGCAGTCGATGGGCGCACGATACAAAACAGCGGTCGATTTTCAGAAACAATTAAGAAATTGAAGTACGAATTATTATTATGGTTACAATTGGAGTATGAAAGGGCAATACATTAGGAGCAGGCACGTACCGACAAAAATGCTCAAGATAAGCATTATCAAAAAATTTTTCAATGCCTGAAAAAATATTAAATATTGCATGAGCTCCCTGTATAATACTTGTTCTGATCATCGAAATCATATTGAATTATAATAAGATTTTGTCACAGAAAGAATACATAACTACAGTTATACTTCATTCAAGGATTTTGGGTAGGCACTGCCTACCTTGCCTACGCTCTAACGGGAGGAGGTGCTTGGTTGGGACTGAGAGGCTCCATTGGTGAAGTGACACGAGAACAACGAGCGAGTTAACCTGCCCAGGTAAGAGCTTTCGATGACTCTCGTTACTGAACCAATGGCAACTCGCAGTTCTGATGGAGTTACCCTTAGTTACCCACGGACGTAATAGTTAGTGAGCTAAATCAGCCTATCATTATCCAATTCACGCAGTAATAAAAATCGCCTGCATCTGCGGCAATGCAATAGCGCCAGGTTAACTAACGTGCCTACTTGGTGACTAGGACGTCATGTGAAGCATTATTATAGTTAAGCGTTTAACCAAGGGGCCTCCATAGTACTGTGACGTCATCAAAGCTAGTCAAAGCATTACCCATGGAACAGGTTTTGAGTCTGCTAGAACCCTGGCAAATATGACTCATGCAACACCCACTGCTAAAATGACATCGGTTGACCTAGAAAATTGTTCCCAGTTCCCATATAACTAATTTATAAATAACTATGCAAAGCACGTTACAAAACAGCGGAATAAAAGCAAGGTACAAAGAGAACTTTCTATTTTTGTCTAAAAAAGTAGGCGTACCTTAAGAAAATGGGAACAACTTTCGCTGTCATCCAGTCTAAAGAAAGCGAGCACCAACACGTTTGCCGAAGTGTGTCGAGTGACCCAATAACAAAGCACGTTTTTACAAGGGACTAAATAACAGTAAAAATTAGAGAAGCACTAGGGGAGCGTACATCTCCACCCAGTAACGTAATGCTAATGAATATAGGATTTCTGTATGATGTTATCATCACCGACACTTCCATTACCTGTCTGTGACATTTCTGGTAGTTCTTGCAAATTTCATGAAGATCCGTTCGTAACTTTTCGAGTAATGTTGCCGAGAAAAAACAAACAAGCGGCTGAAGGGATCTTCACCAGAAGTTAATCATCTGTTCCTCCTGAGATACCTAACAGTCCTTATAAATTCATGAGGATCAGCTCTCGATTTTGTGAATTATGTTGACAGACAAACAAACGCCCACAAAACCATGACCTCCTTAGCGGTGGTAATAATGCTTCTATGAACAACTCCAGGGAATTTATATACACATAGGTACGTGAAAAGTCAAGAGGGTGGAGTGAACAGTTTGAGGAGAGAACCTCCGAACCCAAGCATGGAGGAACATTTCAACAAGGGTTCAATGTCTATTCATCAAGGTAACTTTGGGGGGCCCATGGCCTTTTCAGTCCACCCTTCAGACGAACGCCATGGACGCATCTGCATGTTCAAAACAATTTCAGACCCACGCGTACATCAATGATAAATTCTCTGTTGACTTTGAAAGTAGTAGTAGTAGTAATTTTTACTAGCGCTTTAGTGGCACATTGCCTATATTGCGCCGACATCACTGAACTCGAAAACAATTAACAAAAATAATGGACAACAAATTGTGAAAAACTGATAAAAAACGCACGAGAAATGTCAAAATAATAAAGCTTGGCTTGAATCATAGACGTCACTAAACTTAGTGGAGCTGCACTAAACACCCAGTAGGTTCTATAAACCTCTCATTAATGAGAAACTGGAACAAAAATTTTCTAAATTGAAAAAAATCTCATGCAAGAAACAAAGTGCTGATGTTGATAGCAGGGAAGTGCTCATCGACAAAAGGAAATGGAGTGCCAGGTATGGTACAGTACGCTGAGGGGTTGCTATACAAATATGAAGTGTTCCGAGTCTGTGCCTCTAGACGTTCTACACCATTTCTGCAACGCAACAGCTAGAAGTCTTTTAGGAAAGTTAAAGTCTGCAGCATTACACAACATCACTCGACAACAGCTTGCTAGGCACCGAGGTTGTCAGATACCTATTGTCCGCGGGGCATGGGCACAGAGGAACGGCCAGCCACTGCTGCCCACAAATACTTTCTTTTTCTGCGGCAATACGTGGGTTGCCACAGCTGTTATTTCGGATTTTTGCAGCTGATGAGAACACGAAGCAAGAATCACGAGTAGCAGCATACCAATTAGAACTGGAGAATCAGCATCGATTGCCACACCGAAAACACGCATATATTTATTTGCTCAACGCAAATGCGCAACACTTAGAGGGTATACCAAAAGATTTCATGGGTTAAAACAGCTGAGCAGCGCAGCAACTGATGCAGATATTTGAAGGACGTCGTGCTACCCCAGCAGGCCGTCTGTTGCTATGCATGTCACGGCACTGCCACATATGATAGTTAGCTAAACAATACGCTACATAGTTTACGACTGCTAGTAAACATTAGGTAACCACGACTGACGACACGGCAGTTTAGAGCGTTATAGAAGCAGGTGCTCTATACTTATAATTATTTAAATTTTTCATCAATTATCGGAACAGTTACTCGTATTTCCCTCTACGCATGTAAGTGATCCGTGTGTAGAGTCACGAAAATAAGTAATAACTCGGTACGAGGTATAATAATGGATACAAGTGGAATCAAACAGCCAAAAAGAAGTGGGCAGTACGTCTACAAAGGAAGAAGAAAAATAATGCTGAAACAAAAACGGCGCATTCCCAATGATTCCTCCAAATTGAAATTTTACCTACTGGTCGCATGCAGTCTAATAATAAAATTCAAATGCTGTAACGAACAGAACCGAAAGAGATCTAGCGACAAACAAAGGCTTTACCGATTTTATAATTCATCAACAAGGCAACGATGAAATTCAACGAGACACACTCCGTTCAAAAGTGCAAATGCTAAACAATTTAATGGGCATTGCCAGAACTATCAAAAAGTAACTTTCATTATAGTAAATTACCACAAGCACGCAACACTACGTGCCACTTCCGCATTATTACCTGCATTAAAGCCATCACAAATCGCAATTAGTACATCTTCTCACACCTCACAACACTGTAGCAAATGCACCACTCAGAACCCAAAGGCATCCATAAGGGAATCGGAGGGGGGCAGGTCGCCGGTTATATCGTCTTCACCATCAACATCCGAGTCCACGAATTCTCCACGCTCCATCTTCTCCCTCTCGAGCTTTTCTTTCTCAGCAACGGAGGTTGTCGGCTTCAGAGGAGGGTCTAACTTTTCCATGTACTTCACAACGCGCTGGGTCGGAGCTAGAGACCGTAGAAGGCTAGTCTGTGAATGTAAAGCAAGTTGTTCTAACAAGTCTCTTAGTGTATGATAGATATGGGATGTCTAAGATTCAAGCAAATTATTATTACCATTATCTTATATACCTAGTTAGTTTAAAACCGTAAGATGATGCCAGTAGATTAGATTAGATAGCTGGTAGTAGTAGTAGTCTAGTAGTAGAAGAGGTTTTACCAGCGCTTCAGTGGCACAATGCCTATATCGCGCCGAACTATTCCTGTGTTTAACCACAGGCTCGTGCGCCGCTAGGGCACGAAGTATGTCTCATTTTACATTAATAGGAAGTGTTATGGAGGGGACTATTAGTAATTTTACATAAAGTATATGTATTAAGCAAACAAGGGGATAACGTCATAGTTGGTGGTGGTATCTATCGTGATGGGTTCATCACAGTTTATTATAGAGGTCACATCTAATAAGGAAGGTCTTAAGGGCGTCTCTGCTGAATTGGCCACGAGGCCCCTCAACCAGCATTCCCCGGAGTATGGATTCAGCATCCTATCCATAAAGGTCGGGATAACAGTCCCTCTACTCGTTGGAGAAGGCAGGGCACTCGGCCATCAGATGTAATACGGTGAGGGGTACGACGCAATCATCGCAATAGGGCTGCGGGAGCCACGCTCCCTATCTTCTTTAACAACAATCAACTAGAGTGGGTGCCCCAAATAAGATATCTTGGACTGATCCTGGATGAAAAGCTGAGTTTTAAGTCCCATATTGAAGACATTGGACGCAAGCTTAGCAGGGTTCTC
>LQNS02278099.1:73682-89584 GCA_001587735.2 Parhyale hawaiensis | reverse complement strand
TTGAGAGAACGTTACTTACAGTAGCTGTGAGGTTCATAAAATGTAGGAACTTCTTCAGCACAGCAACCATGAGTCTGAAGTGGCCCTCGGGCAGCATGGCGCGCACTGCAGCCTCCGAGTCCTGCATACAAAGTTGAAAATTTAGGCAACAACTACATGCATGTAACACACAAGACCGTGACGAGTACAACACATGGTCAATGGCGATGTAAGATACTTAGCTGGTGGGAACTCCACACAGTGTAGCCCATCGAAAGTCATCAGGTTTGCTATGCGCTTTCAATGAGTAGTAGTATGATTAGTTACGCTCTCACTTGAGGAGTAGTCATACAATTAGTTACGCTCTCATTCAGGAGCAGTCGTACGATTAGCTAGTTATGCTTTCATTGAGTAGTAGTAGTATGAACTAGGCCAACAGAATAGATTCCTTGTTCCTTTGAACAAGTGTTAGCTAGTACACATGCTAGAACCTAAAGTAGGCACCATAATTAGAGCTTACTGCTCTCAAAAGCCTTCGAAACTCAGTTTCCACGCAATGCTAGAAAACGCGCTTTAAACAAAAGCGAACTTTTTTAACTGCCCGGAAACCGTGTTATGGTTGCCCAAGTAACTGCAAGTCTTTAGGACAGCACTGCAAAATTTCAAAATTAGACTTTCACGGGATTAGCCACATTCATGAGCGATATTTTCAAACACTAGTGACACGAGTAATATATTACCAAGAGAAACAAATAGGGTAGATATTATAAAACTACAGACCTTATCATCCATTATACAGTATCCCGTCAGCAGTGCAGTGTACGCAGCTATTAGCGTCTCTTCCATGTGCCGACCAGCCTTCTGGAGTACTGCAACATGAAGAAAATACACAGCCCTTACTATGAGCAACGTATGGTATTTTATACACGCATGTCACACTTCAGCCTATCATGTGATATAGATGGCACTCAACATAGCGGAAACCAGAACTGACACCCGTCTTCTCCCCCCCCCCCAGCCCGCGACCCACATCAGTGAACTGGCGGCGGTATACAAAACAATTTATTGAATTGGTTGCCTGCCTCACGAGCTTTTCCAGCATAGTGCAGCAGGGGAACTGCAGCGGTAACACACCTTCACCTCTTTACTGGCCAGTGGTCACACCGCTATTAAGCCGCCGCCAGTGGGATACGTAATCGAGGAAACCCACAATATTAAGAAATATCGCTTGCTTTGGCACCCCTGGGTGCGTAAGGACGGATACACAGACACGCTGAAAACTCAACACCCCAGCGGCTATTCCGCAGGCCATAATTACACAACTACTTACATTTTGCGACGGTCTCCTCAAGCTCGTCATCTTTTGAAGCGTCTTCTTTTTTCCTCTGGCTCTGGTCGAGGTCTCTGTCAATGATCTGGTCGGTGTGAGCCTCGTGCTCCTTGGCGCTCGCTTCACAAGAGAAGAAGATGCTCACAAGCGCCCTCATCGCACCGTGTGTCTGCTGCTGTTGCCTGCTACGCCGAGTGGCAGGTGCTACGACACACAATGACTCACAATTAGAGGGAAAGTAGCAAAATATAGAAGTCGAAAAGCAGAAAGTCCGCCAAATCGGAGCCCAACTCTTGGGACGAGAGGCTCTCAGAATTACTCCCGGTTACCAATGCATCCGCTTTGTTAACAAAATAAAACGATCAATACAAGAGTAGGCCTGAATTACAACAGTTGCTCCAAATCTGACGCCATGAACACAAAAAGCTTGATTCTGCAATTCTCATGAATAATGCGTGAGTTATATTCTAGCATCCAATTTGAAACAAAAAAATCATCTAGCATATGGGAGTCCAAGCCTCCGTTATTATTATATTGGAGTAGTTTGAGTCTCCGTCTCCACAGCAACGGCGATCTCACAGAGGAAGAAGCAAGGGACATATAGTGTGACGATAGATATGTGGAGCCCATGCACGAGGGTGTTCCCACACAGGATCAACGCGCATGGGAACAGCAAGTCGGGAAAGAAGAGTAAGAACAGATTGAAGAAAGATCAGTAGGAGTAAAAGATGGGAAGGAAGCAAANCTGAGGAGCTCACACTATTCATTGCCGTTATCCATTCAAAGTACAAAGTACATAATACGATACAAGCGAGGCCTGCTAATCGTGAGATATCCCCGCGTTTCTATTAGTATTTCAACGATTGCCAGTTGCTTCTTAAAACGAACTCTGTAACAACAAAAAACCTTTAGGGCTGGCAGCCGCCAGTCGAGAACTCACCTCCGAAGATGGAATCGTCAGCCGTGACCTGCAGAGGGGCAGGCTCAGCAGCACGCATTAGGGCAGCTCTGTTGTCAGTGCTGTGCTCTACGATGTTTAGCAATAAGCAGCACGACAGCACCATCACTTCAAACTTGGTCTCCACCGCCAAGTGTTTGGGGAGCTGAAGCAGGCAGCTGTTGAAAGAGGAAAGGGTGTCAGCGAGGCCCCTAATTCCATAAGAATGGAGTCAAATGAAAGACCCCAACAAGATAGAGGAACGACAATGCGTGTCTAGCAGTGGCCAAAAAGTGAATAAGCAGAAACCAAACGACTAAATCAAAACAAATTAGAGCATTAATTTATGTGTCACAAAACAAGACCTCTTGCGATAAAGAGCTATTTATGTAGCGACAGTGACCGAGAAACGTTCTATTAGGATAACCTCGGTGTAAGGTCAGAGCAGCGTTCTAAAACGAGCAGGAACTGGAGANGCTGTGCTCTACGATGTTCAGCAATAAGCAGCACGACAGCACCATCACTTCAAACTTGGTCTCCACCGCCAAGTGTTTGGGGAGCTGAAGCAGGCAGCTGTTGAAAGAGGAAAGGGTGTCAGCGAGGCCCCTAATTCCATAAGAAAGGAGTCAAATGAAAGACTCCAACAAGATAGAGGAACGACAATGCGTGTCTAGCAGTGGCCAAAAAGTGAATAAGCAGAAACCAAACGACTAAATCAAAACAAATTAGAGCATCATGTGTCACAAAACAAGGCGGTTACGAGGCACCAGCGCTCATTGCCACGTAAAGTAGTACCTTGCAATAGCGACTCCTAAAACGAGTAAAAAAATTGTGTCCTTAAAAAATTACTCGCAGTACAAGAGAAGTCTCGCAGAATGGGACACAGGAAGACAACACGAGGTCCCTAGCCCACTGACCAACATTCCCGTCCTCCGATGGTAACAATTATTGTATTTGACTTAACGAGCGTTTTCCACTACACGTAAAACGTTTATAATAAAACAATTTGGTGTAAGTGACGTTGCACTGAATTGAAAACCAATAAAGTTCTTTCTTTTTCTTCACTCAATCAATGGCCGAAACATGACGTTACCATAACCATCCATATCCCTATCTTCTATCAAATTCGGAGGGAATTAATCATGATTCGACAAGATTCTCTCTTTTTCCTTCCCTGTATCATACAGCTATCTGCGCACCTTGGGTACCACAAAGGTGTTCCCACACAGGATCAACGCACATGGGAACAGATATAACTCGAGAAAGACGATTAAGAACTGACGAAAGTAACATCAGTAAGAGTATGACAGCGGAAGGAAGTAAAATGGGCACGAAAACAGACGTCCCGAAGACCTAGCTAATGGCTAAGGTAACCCCCAGCGTCCCCCTGGGGGCGCTGTTCCCCTAACATAGGATGGGTGAATCTAAACTAACCTAACCCTTTCGGCCTATCATTTACCCCTGAAGGGAGCGATAAAAGTTACTTGACACAGGGACCCAGCAAAAGTTTACATATGCTCGCACACCTGAGAGTGTTACAAACAAAGAAGAGTAAAGTACAGTAGCAACAACAAACCTTAATGCAGGGAAGTAGTAATAATGTACCGTAAGCTAGCTCACCTGAGGGTAATATCGTAGGTCTGAGACTGAGCACCAAGTATCTTACTGCCGAGTCCCAGCTTCCTCGAGTTGTGCGTTAAATTCACTAAGACTTTCATGGAAGTAATAAGTGCACTAGATATGCCCTGCAGCGCAGAGACTACTTGGTTACTTTTCTTTGGTGTATTGGAAGCAATGGCGTGGCGTTTCTGCCCTGATACTGCCACAGGGGTAGCGTTTAGAGACAAGTTAGAGGCGTTAGCACTTGAATCTGCAATACTAGAATTGGCTAGGGCAGCAGCAGCAAAGGGGATCTGCTCGTGGCACAGGCTGTACAGGTCCATGAGCGTCTTAGCAAACAGCCCGGACTGATACTCCATCAAGTAGTCCTGGTTGGATTCATTCTGGTGAGTTACCTGAAACAAAAGCATCGAATACCTACATTAGCTGCTGATACACCAATGGAAAGGAATGAAGCTTATGTAGCTATATATATCAACAGCATCAAGTTGGCTGCCTTGAGGGTGTTGCAGGCCCGTGAGGACCAGCGGCGGACGGGCGTGGGCGGTACCTCAGCATGGCCCGGGACCAAAGAGGTCCCAAACTTCATCCAGTAAGACATCACCAATGTAACTAGGCTAAGTGAACGAAAATGTATCAGACAAGATACTTCTACCTTTTGAGGAGTCGGACAAGCAAAGTTTGACTATAACTCCCTGGGCCCGAAAATCCACCAACTCTTTACCGAAAATAATACGCCAATTTTGATGAGACTCCTGGTCGCTACAAATGTCAACTCTGACACTGTAGTCCTGCATCTCACTACGCATAAGCAACAAAAACAACAAGATGGATCATACAATAACATAGTTGCTGAGGTAGCCACACATAGCCCATAGCAATGTTAAGATAACATATTATTCCTTCCCCGTTTGAGCCTCTCCTTTCACCAAACTCGTAGCAATCTATGGTGAATAAAAAGCTAGGGAACAACATAGAGCTTGACAAAACTTAGAAAGCGTCCCTGGACGGGTAATTGACGATTGATAAAAGAAAAGAAGAGAATGGGACATATAGTATGTAAAGAGAAATATGAAACTAATGCACGAGTTTTCCCGCAGGGAACACTGCACATGAGTATGGTTAAGGCAGAAAAGTAAAGGAAAATCATTATTAGTACGAGCACAAAAATGGAAGCCTGTAACCAATGGGTTCTGATGGAGGTAGGAGGGTGAATGGACTTTCCCACAAAACATAGGCAAACCTTAAGACAATCATACGACCTATTGACTGCATATCGGATACATCCGGTACCCCACAAGAAAAATCAACAGACATGTACGTTACGGAAAGCTGAAAACCCATGTGTGATAGTGAGCGAAGTTTCAAACATAGAAAACAAGCACAGCAGTGAAATTATCACGAGTAATAGATGATGAAAGAACTGAAGCGGGTGACTGACAGGGGTACAGTACCTAATATCAAACTACAGACTCACGTTCTCAAGGACTTTGAGGCAGCGCTCCACTTTAGAGAAGATGTCAGCAGTGGCAGAGCTCCAAGAGTTGGGTTCAGTGCAGGGAGGGTTGGCAACGAGGTGCTGCACGCAGGATGTTACGGTGCGCACCAGGTGGTCCACACCCCCCAGCTCTCTGAGTTCTTCTTTGAACCATTCCCCCGCCCGCTTGGAGGTAAGACTTAACAGAGTCTCCATCGCAAGTGTTCCAGTCTGTAATGCATTATGCATGACTAATGTGAAGACAGATAATAAGTACCAAAAATCGAATGAATATAAATACATAGAGAGAGAGCTCTGAAAATACCTGAGACATAGCTGCACCTACACACAGAAAAGAGTAGCTACCTGTGTTTAAACTTCAACGTAAAGGCTAAGAATCCAAGCAGATCTGCCTTTCTGAATGTTAATACTGTATACAGTTCTCGGTCGATAAAGATTACTTTGACCGTAGGAGAGATACATTGCTCTTAGCAGACCTTTTCCCGGAAGAGTTCAACGTAAAAATATTAAATGAGGGAACACACTAGATTCTACAAATAAAGGAGCACTGGAGACGGTTACTGGCAGTGGGCATTAAGCCCACATACCGCTGAAATAATAGGGTTGATCATTTCCTGCTAATAAGTTCACATAGGTGCCTCAAATAAAACTTGAGCGCGGGCATGTTTTTAGAAATGCATGTTCAAATGAGCCGGGTGACTCACTGACGGGTGCCATCAGCTGAGCTTCCCAGCGCCGGAGGACATCAGGGTTTTCAAGTCTGAGGGCTCGAGTTAATTTCTAGGAAATAATCCTCTTCACATGGGTGCATAAAAATTGCAATTACAGTGAATGCTCCAAGGAAATATTGCGGAGCACGGCAGTGAAGATACATACACAGAGACAGTATAAAGGTACTCACATCCAAATTCTCCAAGTCGAGATGCTTCGCATGGCCTTTCTTCTGCAGCTGTCGACACAAGTCGGTGATTTTGGTCATGGCCTCCGACACGGCCTGACTCGTGCCATTGGCCGTGCTGCTACCAGAGCCTCCGGGACCAGAGGAACCTCTGTCGTCCCTGGCGTCAGCGTCCAGCAAGTTGAGCATCAGCTCCAGCGAGTCCCTGTCCAGGTCCATGTTTAGCCGGTCCTGACTCAGCGCGAACATCACCATGGCGGAGCAGAGAGACAGCGCCTGTGATGAAGAACAAGCGTCACTGCACCACAGCAAAACATAGCCTAATGCCCGGGACTATCTCATAACTGCTAACACAGGCTCCTAAGATTAATATTATAAAAATAGTGTAGTTTGTTAGTCACATTCTTAAATAATAACAAAAAATCAATACACAGTAAGCAGTGAATACAACGAGTGCATCAAGGTTGCACAGGAACCTTTGACTGATGCCTCAGTTCTGTGTAGTTTACAACCAGGGGAGTTAGAGTCAGACAAGACACCTACTGGTCCCAGGAGTCCGACACCTGCTGGCGCTGGAGTTAAGACATGCAACCGTTCCATCAAAGTAAAAATAAAAGAAAATAATCCAATTTTAGGAGTCAGAGTCTGTCACTACATTTCAACAAGAACTCCTGAAATCTGATTGGCATAACTTTCTACTAGCTAAGGCCTACTTGAAATGTAAGATAAATTTCAGGTTCTAACTGCAGAGACGCAAGATGTGTAACGTTTACAGTTCTATCCATACGGAAAATAACTTCTCATCCATAGTACCGTTTAAAAATTTCTTTTTTGATTGATGGTCGATACGTAGCAAGTAGTAACGTATTAATGAAACAGGTTTGATGGTGGAAAAACCTATTACGAATGTCCGAAAATCTAACCTCTTGAGGGAAGCCCAATAGATCTGGCATCAACACCACCAGAACTAATGCGGGTCTTGTTTGAAAACGGGCCAGCACTCTTGTTTGAAAACTGGCCAGCACTCTATTTTTGTATTTGGTGCCGTATCAAAGATACGGTTAGGTTAGGTTATATACATAACCAATTTAAACAGTATCTTTGATACGGCACNCTGCAGAGACGCAAGATGTCATTGCAAATGTCAAGATAGGTATGCCTTTTATTGAAGAGTAGGTATCATGGCAAATTTTTAAAGAAAAAACTAACTACCAGCTATGCATCGTTCATCATTGCATAATTACTTTGTCCAAACTTGATGGAAAAACCTATTACGAATGTCCGAAAATCTAACCTCTTGAGGGAAGCCCAATAGATCTGGCATCAACACCACCAGAACTAATGCAAAAGCAGAAGACAGCTGATAATAGCCACTGTCCCCAGTGATAATGATTCTTGATGTCGTGAATAGTAATGAGATGATCTGCAGCAATAGCAGAGCATGCGTTATTTGTCTGCTTCGCTCTGTGCTTCTTTTAACACACCCATGACTACTCTGACAGGGACAGAGTCTGTACAGGTGCATTTATTCAACTGCATGTAGCCTTAGATACTGTACATAATTTCTATAATGTGGACGCCTTAACTAGAACCCTAATTCACAAAATTATGCTCATACATTCCGCCTCCGTACAGTATACCTAGCTATTTTATTTTTGTGTATTTTTTAAAATTCATTATACCACCCCAGTAAGGCTGCAGTCCATGCGTATATTTGTGGTACTGAGTAGCTGGCCAAGTCCACCAACTTGCCAAATGTCAAGCAATTACGTGCTGTAAATTCATTCAGAATTTCAGATCCCAAGTACTGCATGATGTCATTATAAATATCAGAAAAGACTGTCTTTAGCTCAATATGTATCTATGTATTTTTATGATAGTGAGTAGTTTCTCGGAGTTGACAGTCTAAGTACAAGCAACTTTCGTTGAAGAGCTGAGATGAGGACACACACAGTCTTGAGTTGGACTCCCATATTTACCAGGAATTGGAGTCGGACAAACAGTAAGTCCAGGAGTTGCAGTCAGGCTTTATACCAGCCAACTTCACAATCTTTTTACATTATGAACCGATTGTAACATTTATAGCGTTAAAACCAAAGGCTAAAGAGCTAAGGCGAGTGCAGCACATCATAAAACAGCTACAAATGACGCAACGACAACAAACATAACTACACTTGATTCAAACATACTGTACCCCAAGAATAGAGAAGTGACAACTTGGGAAAAAATATGAGGCAAGTGTGTTGACATTACATACGGGATGTTTAGGAGCGTCCTGCAGAGCTCGGAAGAACTTGCAGACAGTGGCGTGGGCTCTGAGGTGCATCCTAAAGGCGGGCACCATGCACTTCTGCGCCAGGTTGAGGGCGGCAAGGCAACGAGTGGAGGCGGAGTTATTGCTCCGGAGAGCCTCCAAGAAATATTCCACATCGTCATTGAATTCTTGGAACTCTCCTGATTCCTGCAGCTGATGAAGTTTCTTCACGTTCTTGACAACAGTGTAATACTGCGCAAGAAAAATACATCAAGACCTGTTGATAGCCCTGAAACGTTATATTGAGCATTGCACACACACATAATATATAGTGTCAAGGAGAAGCTAATAGCAATGACTTAAGACCTTTTTTCATATGAATGTTCAGTGTGTATACAGTAGCTATATAAAACTGTAGACGTTAAAAGTAGGTAGCTATTGTACACAACCAACTAGTAAGGAAGGATCTTACCTACCAAATTAAGTGCCAATGGTGACATATAGCTACCGGTAATTGAAGTAAATATTGCTAGACAGAATAGCCTAAAGTAAGATATATATAGGTAGCTATTTAAAGAAATTATAATTATCAGATTCATGTGTATTACCGTCCAAGACGCAGCACTGCGAGTCAGGAGTAAGAATACTGTATATAAGAAAACTAAGTGAAGTCTAAGAGTTGCCACCATGAATAAAAAATGCATCAAATGTAAGTGTAATGAGCAGCAGCTGCTCAGTGCTTACCTATTTCAACAGCAAAATTGATAAAATAATTAAATTATGAAAGTGAACACTCCTGTTAAGAACAAAATTTCAGGTTCTGCTATACTTTAGCTTACGTGTCCCTAACCATGACACAACACTTCACGAAAGGGAAGGAACATAACATAGGCTATGAGTAAAAAATAAGGAGGGGAACAAGGTATGAAACGTCACACAAAGAAACATGTCAGGGAACAAAAAAGCTAAACAGAATTACGATTTATAACGGAAGAAACTGGAATGGAGCAAAGTGGGCATGAAAACGAAATGTATCTAAGGCCCAAATTCGCCACAACCTGCACATTTAATAATATATACTTATATTCCTGACCTCTTTAGCATTCTTGTTGCACTTGACGCTCGTAACTTGAGAACCTCCCTCGTAGGTTGTGTCCAGATTAGGAAGCACTGTTGAGGATTGTGTAGACCACGACTGAACTCTTTTTAGAGACGACCCACCACTACTATCAAAGTCAAAGTCGTCATATAAAGATGGAGTGCCAGACGAAGGCGCTTTAGACTGAGAGCTGGAGGATTTATTTGACAACAAGTCATCCTCTTTTTCATCAGTGGAGCTGTGCCACTTGTGATTATACGTAGCACGCTTCTTGGCAGCGCCATCTTGCACCACTCGGCTCTTGAATATGCTGCGCTTGCGTGGCAGGCCTGTGCTCTGTTTCGCCTCCGATTCAGATCCTCCTCCGTCAGAGGGACTGTCTTTAAAGAGGCTACTAGAGGTTGACCGTAGAAGGCCCACTCGGGCAGGCATGGAAGCTGATTTCCCAATGGAAGACAGTGCAGAAGAATTAGAAAGATTTGAGTCTGAAGGGCCAGCTATACTAGAAGCTTCAAGAGGCTTTATCCTGGTGGCTGCAGTTGCAGCAGAAGAAGCAGTTCTACTCGAGCAGGCATCACTGACTCCATTGCTCTCGGTTCCCGAGTCAACTGATGGGCTATTTGTATCTAAATTGGTGCGATCAACAATTTCGTTTTCATCGAAGTCACTGGAGAAAAGTTCAGGAACACAAGTCACTCTAGAAGGCAAGTTTGTGATTGAGGACTGAGGAATAGATGGAGCAGGTTTCAACACAGTAGTACTTTCACTACTGTTTCTAACATCCAAAGGAAGTTGATCTATTGCTAAAGAATTTTCAATAGGCTTTATTGAATAAAAGCTACGAGTTGACTGATTAGTTTTAGATTTATTACTATAACTTCTAGAAACACTGCCACTACTCCTTAAATTACTATCTATAGAAACAGTTGCTCTAGAATTGTTTGTACTATAGTCTTCTACTGCAGTAGATCCAGAGGGAGGTGATGATACTCTACAAACTTTAAAATCAACGTCACTAGACCTGGCAGTAGAATATTTGGTCGGTAGTTCTTCACTTGGTAATGTATTTGAACTAAGACGTGAATAACTTCTATCTGAAAGTGTCGCTGCAGCAGACAAAGATGATGACGCTGCTGTACTAGCACTTCCAGCAGCTACTGAGGATTCGAAATCTGAATTGCAAGCATTTGCTTTATTGTATGTCATGCTCGGCAATCCTGTTCTTTGGTCAATAATTTCCCCAAATTCAGCACTAGAATCAAGGGAAACATTGATGGATGCTGTATCCAGGGTATTATCCAGACATAGAGAAGAATCATCAGTTCTGAAGGGGCTGGATTGATCAATTGGTAGGTCTACAGAACACTGAGAGGCCTTTAATCGAGACAGTGAATAACTGGGCTTTCCTATGAGTTCTGATGTGTTTTTGCTCTGTGATGATGGTCCAACATAATCGATGGAATCCTTATCAGCTTCTCCAGCATCAAAAGATGCGGGTGAGCTGGCAGCACTGCTAGAGGCACTGACACTTCTAGAGTCATCACTTGGAAGTTCCACGCGACTACTGTACTGGTCTTCGGACCAAGATGACTTAGCATTGCGGCTCTTGAAAATTTTTAATTTAATGCCGGTATTACTGGGTTTACTCTCAGTGACCGATGACAACATTGACACAGACTGCAAAGCCGGAAGATCAGCAGCTACTCTTGATGAAGATGATGAGTTTGAACGACTTGAATCCATTCCTTGTGCGCTATTGGACGTTTGTGAGCTTTTTAAAAGATTATCAAAGTCAGAGGAAGTGTCTCGGTGGTTCTTGCTGACTGGAGCTTTGTCCGTGGAGGTAGCACCAGCAGTGACATAACTTGTAGTGGGAATAGACTGGGTAGAGTCTACGGAAGGAGGTGCAGAGCTCATCTCTTCTTCCGCAACTCCTCTACTCTTAAAAAATTTTCGTCTTTTGTACGTCACAACCGGCTTATCTCCAGGAGGTCTGCTGCTTTCACCATTTTTCTGGAAAGTTGTCAGTCCATCTACCACTGAATGGGATGGAGAGTGGGATGGAGAACCTCCACTGCCTGAGAGACGTCGCTTTGATGACTCCTCATTACCTGTAAAGCAAGATCACTGTATTATATAACTGCAGACAAACACTAGAAAACATTCACAATTTCTGATATCCTGGCAACTTAAAATGAGCAAAATATGTATAAACAGACACAGTGCCGCCAACTGCTTCTGGGAGCTAACTGTAGCATATCAAATAGGCATGGCACAACTAACAACATGGAGGTAATAAAACATACTAAACATCAGTTTGTAGCTAGTGAGATATGCACCAGTAAAAAAGTCCTGTAGCAAATAATCATAGCTATAGATTTTCTATATGCTAGTTTAATGGTCTTTACCAGAAAATATCCTCAACATATATAGGTATTTCATCAATTGAATCATAGTACAATATATATAGGTACTGTAGAAAGCTACCAAGACAATTAGTGAATGCACTTTACCTCCATTAATTGCCCTCAGTGAAGTAAAAGAGGTCATGCCCCACTTCCCAATGTGTCCAGCAGTCTTGGTGGCAGCCGGCTGATTGCTGGCAATGGTTGAGCCTTCCTTTACCAGTGCATCAAACTGGCTGATGGGAGGAGCTGGCTGGGGCCGCTTGCGAGAGTAGGTGCGGCAGAATCTGCCAGCCATGGTGTAGCTGAGCAGAGTGGCTGTAAAATAAATGTCATCACTACAGCCATAGCCAAGCAAAACAGTTGTATGCCAAAACATCGAAAATATATGCTTAGGAGTCTATAGGAGATTAGGGGAAGTAAGGTTTAGAATTTACAAGCCATGATGTAGCTAAGCGGAGAAGCCATCTCAAGAGCCACTGATGAGTGCAGAACATTACAGCTGTCAAATCAAATATGAAATACAGGCCAGAAAAGTATGTGGTAGAATCTGCCAGTCATGGTGAAGCTGAGGAAAGGGACTATCAAAGAAATGTCAACAGTAAACTATACAGCAAGTGCTGTGCTGAGCATAGCCCAAGTCAAAATAAGATATAATGGCTCCAGAATTTGATGAGCACTATTCTCTGACACCAAGTAGCTAATATCTCAAAACTGTAACATATTTGAGTTGTGTGCGTTCTTTAGTGGTGTCAACTATCAAGTAGCACAGGTAGTGTACAATGTACAAAGCATCAACATTTGTCTAGTGAAGTCCTTGTCGGAAAAGAGAGAAAGTATTATAGGGTAAGTGGCCCCAAAGAGATGCACTGGCCTAATGGAGATGCATTTGCCGTATGAAGGCTGTGGCACGGCGACCAGACACTGTAATACTAGCAAAAAAAGCTTAATATGTCTCATAAATTCCCACTAAAAATTATTATTATATTGGTATTGTCCCACTATTTCTGAAAGTAAGACAATCAAAAGCAATCCAAGATGATTTACTCAGCTTACAGCCTGAAACACGATGTTGTGATCAGGAGGCAACAGATGAAGGATAAAAAGAGAAGAAGACAGAAGAAAGAAGCACCCGTGGGGTCAGTCCTTCAGTGGCCCTCCGCACGGGCAAAGGTAAGAGCCCCGCAGAAATAGTCGGGTGACCTCGGATCGGCGGCCCACCTCGCGGGAGAGAAGGGAAATATAGAGAACCTACGTAACTCTACGAAACTAATCTTCTCAGCAGGAACTGCAGCCAGATGCTACATCCCCAGCTGAGAAGGCACTAGAGACCCTTGGGAGTGTGATGCCCAAAGATATTGTGGTAGTGAAAGGGCCTGCCAGAATATGCCCCTGAGGGAACCCACAAAAAATGATGTATGACTGCCTTGACTGGATATTTGTCAAATGTCCAGCCACTGCACAGCAGCCAACTTCACCACAGGTGTGTCTTCATTGGGCCAGTGCATCTCCTTTGGGCCCCTTACTCTAAGTTTCTAACAGCTGAAATCGGCAAAGGTTGCAATATTGGTGTGCTTTAAATTCTCCCGGTAGGACTTAAAATACTTCTACAACTCTTACAATATATTTTGAATAATTTAATACAACCAGGGTTATGGAGTTTAAATGTTCAACTCTGACTCCAACTGCTAGCCCTTAAATTTTCCAACTCCGACAGTTCAATACATTTTAATATGAGACCTTTAACTTCGTCTAACAGCTTTTTTTCCAAGATATACACACATAGGGTAAGGGGCCCAAAGGAGACATACAAAGGAGAGGCACCTGCGGTGAGAGGAGCTGTGCGGCAGCAGAACGTTGTGAGAAATGTCCAATCATAAAATCATTTTTGGTGGGTGTTAAGGAGACATATCAAGCTATTACTGCAGGTATCGGACAGTTCTTGCAGCGTCCGGTCGCTGTGCCACAGCCTTCCTAGAGCATGTGCGTCTTCATTGGGCCAGTGCGTCTCCTTAGGCCACTTACCATATTATGATAAAGAGAACATTTTTCTCACATATACAATATTTTGGCATCTTTAGTACTATTGAGAACATTAAATTAAACATATATTATTAAATTATTATAACATTTTGTTTAAATTCTGTAGCCACTTCTCAGGCGTTTCAAAATTGATGATCATGCAGTACCTATTCAAATACATACCAAATAATTTGTTGCGTGGCCTTGTGTGCTACTACGGGCAAGGAAACAAGGTGCAAAGCTAAGAAGTGCAGAAGACAGAAGGAAAGTAGCTATACAAGTTCTGCAGAATAGGTTGGCCACCTAGATCAGCAGCCCATCTTGCAGAACAGAAATGGAAATACAGAAGGCCTACCAAACTTTACAAAACTAACCTCATCAGCATGAACTGAGGCCAGTTGCAACACCTTCAACAGAAAAGCCACTTGGGACAACCCTCGGGTTTGTGAAGCCCACATAACTATATGATATAGGGGCCAGGAAAGGATCCACCAGAACATATCTACGAGGGCAACTATCACATATTTGTAATTCATTATTAACGTATCATTTAGAATAACTGTTTAAGTACGCTAAATACTGAATGCCAAAAATACATATCAGATTAAGCTGAAGAAATATTTTTATACTTAAAATGGAATTCTCTTTGATTTGCATCTTTGGGCTAGATATGATCAAGATAATTTATAAAAAATAACTAGAATTAAGAAAGACTCTGTACAGACTAGGGTAAAGGAAACAAAGGTTGGCTGTGAAATAATGATCAGCAGTCCCAGACTGCAGAGTGTGGGTAACGGCAACAGATTTGCCCAATTTCTGTGGCCTCCTGAAGATCTTGGGGATGGATTTAATTATTTTCTATCTTTACTCAACACATTTCTGGTAACAATTTGTCCAAAATTAGGATACTTTTGGAACTAATTATGGTGACATATTAATGGAAATGTTGCAATCTTGACCATGCATTTGACACACTCTGCAGTCTGGATCAGCACCCCTTCATAATATCAATGTAATAAAATAACAGACCATGTGCGTTATTTTATTACTTTGAAATTATGAAGGGGTGCCGATCATTGCATCACAGCCGACAATGGCTTTCCTTACCATATCTAGGCACTCCACTGTCAGTAACACATGAAGTAATTAAAAACAATATATATTTGCAGTTGCAACATCCTGAATTACTGTTAAAGCTAAAAATCTATATATATATATATAGGGTAAGATAGGGTGATTTCGCCGGGGGTGTTTTTTTTTCATTATAGAGCCTATATTTCCAAATGAAACTGACATACAGGAAATCTGGAAGCGTCCAGTGGTAGAGGAGTTACTAAGGATCAAATTAGTCTATTTAAGATGCATTTCATTGCTATAGGGAGGGGGAGAGACAGTAAATAATAAGAGTGACGATTTTTAATTTTTTTGGTGTACCTACTTTTTCATGTTTAGGTAATGTCTCATTATTCCCACAGATTATTAACTCAAGTAGTTTTATGCTTAAGCTAGAGGTAGCTGATTGCATCATCTAGATGGGTCAAACTCACAGCTTAGATAAAACATTTCCCCCCCCCTCCCCACAAACAATTTAAAGACAGCCAATGACATTTGTCTACAAATTCTAGCCTATTAATTAAGGAACAATGCAGAGCCTATTATTTACCTAAAAATTTTGCCCTCACGCAAACAGTTTACAGACTATTGACTACGTGTAAACTGATTAGTACAGACAGATGTCCGAAGTCACCCTACAAAAAAAAGACACAAAAATAATTTTTTCGAGCAAGTAGTTCTTGTTTTTTAGCAGTAGGAGTTATTCCTAACCATTATCTTCTCAACAGATGTCATTTTATAACAAAA
>LQNS02278099.1:24246-45221 GCA_001587735.2 Parhyale hawaiensis | reverse complement strand
AGATAGGAGGTTATTATCTAGTTGTAAATTAACTACCCCTTAACCGAACTAACGCGGTATAGGCCTATCTATCCTGCAGGTGTCGAGTGGTTTGAGGTTATTCCCTCCGAATTGAAAAGGATTTGAAAAACATTATTTTGCAAAGGTGAATTAATACCAATAAATGATAATCGGCTCCTGTTATTGTATGTACCGGTAATCCAAATATAGAGTGTGGGTTGGGTTAGTTCCGAATAGGTTAGGTTCACCTAGGATATAGTCGTAGTAGAAATTTTACTAGCGCCTCAGTGGATAGGTAGGTATCTAACCTAAAACATAGGCACATATTTACCTGCATCTCAGGCGAGTCGGGAACTGTACGGGTGACCTGTAATTCTTTACCGGGCAGTTTGCTCTAGGTTCTACAGCACGGGATGGAGATGATAACGTTACGCATTATCTGACCGTGAGTGCTGATCACAATGAGAGTTCATAGGCGAGCTGTGTTATCAACATTGCGGCATCTACTACGTCTCTCCAATACACGTGTTTATGGTGTTGTCTATATCGTGTGCGCAGTTGGTTGTCGCTGCCGGGGCTGGGACGATAGTTATCTTTTTACTGGCATTTATAACCCTTATTGCGATAAGCTTTAGAGGTCGCCTTTGTTCCATTATATTCCATTTTCATCTAAGTTAACGTCTCAGAACCCACACCTATTTGCTGTAACTAACTGATCATACTTGCACAGTCATTCCCATGATTATAGTTTTCCTTAACATAAATCCTTCTGTTTTTTTTATCCTATCATAACCGCAATATCTCTCAGGGGGCATAGGATGGGGTCATAGGGTTAGCTTAGTTAGGTTCGCCCATTCTCTTTTATGGGAGGAGCGCCCCAAAGGGGTCGCTATTTGTTACTTTAACTAGGACTTCGGGACGTAGACGGTACCATTTCATTCGTACCCTCTTCACTTCCACTCCTATAATCCTACCGATGACGGTTTGTTCCATTTAGATTAGTCTTCTTTCCCCGTTTGCTGTTTGTTGATCTTGTGTGGAGAGAACACATTCGTGCATGGGTTCCACAGTTTTATCCACTTTGTCCCCTGTTCATTCCTCTTTTGGGGAATTTTTTTTTACTTTAAAGGAGCCATTCTATTTTCTTTATTTATGGTCCGATTGTTACGAAACTCTCACAGTATACGTAAAATTTAATTTGAAGTTTATTTTATTCATGCAAATTTTTCGATTTTTGCTATATTTATTGATAACCTTACTTACCGTAACCTAACCTTACGTACACAAACCAAACAAAACAAAACTGGAATTTAAGAAAAAAATATAATAAAATATTCTTCAAATTCAGTTTTACGTCTACTGTGCGAGTTTGATAACAATCGGACCATAAATACACCACGATACGATACACCACAACAAATAATGCTTTACGTCCGTACTCTACAACGGTCACGGTCAAAATACAAATGACTTAGAAGGGAAGTTCAGATTTCCCCAAAAGTTAATATAAATCCTCAAATACTTGTAAAAGAATAATAAATAAATAAAAACTTCGCGCTATAAATAAACACTTTCTGCTTACCTCAGTGTACGCAGAATATAAACGGTAGTACATAATTATCAATTATTTGCGTAATTGTCAAGTATTTAGTTGAAAAATTCCCGAAATTGTTCTGAAAATCCCTGAAACTATCTGAAAATTTGAAAACCTTGGGTAAATCCCTCAAAAGTTGCAGCGAGGCACGCTTCTGATTGGTAGACACCAAAGCGTCACGCAAGCTCTTTATTGGTCGAAAATATCGCTGGCCTCCGCCACTGGCGCTATAGGTACGTCAAGCAGGCTTCTTATTGGTAGAAATGAAGAAAGTATAATATCGATATTACTTTAAAAATACTGCAAAAATCGAAAAAGTATCAAGGATAAAATGTGCTTGTCCGTAACTTCTGAAAGGAGCTTTGGCTTTACCCCTTTGAATCGTGTTGGAAGCAACTCGATTACGTTCAGCGTACGGAAAATCTATTTTACCCCTCAAAATTGAGTCGCTGCTTTCTGTAAGTTCAGTGGTATACTCTTAAGGGTCAACACCTCAAGCCTAATTCAACAGGTGGCATCCATCGTAGCTGCCTGAAGTGTTGGACTACATAGTGTCCTGTGATAACTTTGGAGTTCTTCAAACGATCGCCAGGTGGTGTTATGCACGCAAACCGCCTCATGCGGCAGTGTTAATGCATTCTGTAGTCAACGTGAGAACTAGAAGCAACTTGCACGTACCTAACTGCTGACAGTTGGCATGTCTGATACTGTTACATACCTAGTGCCTATAAACAAATCTAGTTTTTTTTAACTTTTAACAGCCTTAATGCTTGCTGCATTTCGATGTGGCATTTTGTTCAATAGCCTTACGCCCCAGACGGTTAAACTAATGTATCGAGTATGGGTATTGTGTAGTCTATGGCTAATGGAATACTTCGTGGCAATTTCATCATCGCCGCCGCCATTTCTGATCTGGAGTGGTAGCTACTTCGTGAGTACGACCAGTATACGTTCCTAGTAGGTACTACCTACTACCAACAATTCAGTCATTTACGTCCACAGTAATTCATTCTAGAATATTTCAATACTAGCAGTATTTTCCTAATTATATAGGACTGTAAAACACTAAGTTGTCTATTAAGTTGAGTGCGTTTGAAGGCGGGCAAGTCTCTCGTGATACTTAAACATGCTTCGAATTTGAGCAGCAAACGATATCTGTATCTGGCTATCCTCCAGGCAATTTTCTGACGATGTTAGGCCTTTTCGTTTGACATCCTAAGCAGTGACAGTATTTATCCCGGGCAGTGCTAGTTGAGGTTCCATCAAGTGGGTATTATGTTTGTGTTGGGAGACGAGACAGTTTGGAACACCCATGCATTCGCTCCATTTATTTCCTACCACTGCAGCCCGAGCCACATTGTCGTGTAACAGTAGCAATGTCTTGGTTTCCAGCTACAATAAAAGGTCCCCTAATTATTTTTTTCCCATTTTGATCCCATTACTCCTCGTTTAAGATATTCATTCAATGAGAGGTTTTCCCCACAGATATATTGGTCTATAGATATAGGGACAACGAGACACTTGTTTAGTGTTTGTATTTTTACGAGAGGTGCGCAATATTAGTGATTGGATCATAGCTAACCGTCCCTCTCTCTTAATGTATGCAATCATCATGCATGATTATCTGCAACCGCACCATCCTCTCTGATATTCGTTTGCTTCTTAGAGGTTCTGCTCTCGAAAGAGTAAGAAAAGCTAAACTTTTGGGCGGATGATAGGTAAGCGAACTTGACAAAGACCATGTCAATAGTGTCTGCTCAATGGTACTGAGTTACCTATGCGTAGGGCGTCCTATTTCGTCCCTGCTCACATCATGTTTACCTCATACTCATGCTTACCTCATACTCATGCTTACCTCATACTCATGCTTACCTCATACTCATGCTTACCTCATACTCATGCTTACCTCATACTCATGCTTACCTCATACTCATGCTTACCTCATACTCATGCTTGCCTCATACTCATGCTTACTTCATACTCATGCTTTCCTCATATTCATGCTTTCCTCATACTCATGCTTACCTCATACTCATGCTTACCTCATACTCATGCTTACTTCATACTCATGCTTTCCTCATATTCATGCTTTCCTCATACTCATGCTTACCTCATACTCATGCTTACCTCATACTCATCTCGTACTCATGCTTACTTTATACTCATGCTTACCTCATACTCATCTCATACTCATGCTTACCTCATACTGGTCACTGGTGTCCTCACACCCACAAATGGTCACATAGACTAGGCTAAACTGTGGCGGCTGAAGGGTGCCTCTTTTCGACTCATTCTTAGCCATTTCCCTGAAGTTTCAAATGCAGTTGAAAGTATTTTCTCATTTCTAAATTTTCCAGTTTTTCACTTTGGATAATTTTTAAGTGTCTTGCGACCAACACAGCTGTTTTAGAAATGAGAGTTGCGCCTCAGAGCCCAGTCACGCGTAGGTATTCCCCCAGGTTTCGATGTGATCATAACATATATCCGCCTTTTTATTGTAAGTTCAAGTGCCGGTTTCGTTATTATTCCATGCTATAGTTAGGAAGTTTAAGCCTCCGTTTCCGAGCAAAACGATATCACAGAGGAAAGAGCAAGGGCACATAGTATGCCAAGAGAAACGGGGAACCCATGCACGAAGGTGCTCCCACCACACAGGATCAACGCGCATGAGAACAGCAAGTCGGGAAAGAAGACCGGAGGATATTAGAATATGTTCCCGTGGGTAAGTATACATATATATTTTCAAGAGACTGCTAAAGTTGTAGGCCCACCTACATGTTAGTCTGTAGGTTTCAACGTATAGTGTGTTACGGCATTGAACATTGCCATCTACATTCCTAATAAACTTATGATACTGTCATAGGTAAAGTTTTGTCATGAATAGTTCGCGGAGTAACGCAAGAAATGATCTCGTGTTGCTGAAATGTACGTATCGTACAGTTGTGTGACTTGTGCTACAGTGCTATATCAGATTATGCATCATGTTAGTTCCCATTGCCACTTAGCCCTGTGTTCCGTGGGTGGAGCAGGTGTTTAACGTGAGAACAGCATGTTCCATGTGTGGAGCGCTGGAAGGGGGGGGGGATTGGGGAAAATGTCCTAGGTAGATTAGGTAGTTCTTAGGTTCAACCGTCCCTTGTTTCAGTGAGTGGGTCTGCTAGAGGAGCCCTAGGGCAGCCTTGGGCTTTCCATGGATCTCTGGACTGTCTTCCTGCACTGCACGCTTTGATCTTTCTCTTTCATGTGCTGATTCTCGTGTCCATGCTTGCTCCTCTTTTCGACCTGCTGTCCCTGAGCGCGTTAATGCTGTGCGGGAGCACACCTGTGCTGGCGTCGCACGTGCTCTCGTTGCGCTCTGTGTCACTTCGTATTCTCTGTAGAACGATCTTGCTGTGGCTGAAAGGGACTGGGAACTGACGTGTGGAACATGTGAGGTGTGGTTTAGTTAGCTTTATATCGAGGGCTTAGAGCCAGAACTGGCTATGTCCATTTTTGATGAAATCTGGTTCCTCTCTCCAAGTGGGTCCCCATGAGGTATATTTTCAGTGTCACGGGTGTCTATACCATCTCTCTTCATGCCATAGATCTTCTTAATGAAGATATTTGGCATAGACACTTGTGACGCTAAAAGTATACTTCATGAGCACCCAATTGGTAAGAGGAACCCGATTTCAACAAACATGGACATACGGTAACCACTTCTGGCTCTAAGCCCTCGATATCCAGTTGCCCGATTTGCAAGCGAGCTGCCCATGGGCCTGGAACGTCATGCATGCACGAGAACTTCTTGTTAATGTTCCTCTTTTATTTATGTCTTCACGTTTCAATAAACTTACTATAAGTAGCGGGAACCTGTGAAAATTACACAGAACAAGAGCAAGGTTGTTCAGTGATATCTGAGACCCGTATTATGCTTATTTCCCCCACCTAATACTGACGGAGCCTGTGGAAATTCTACGGAGCAAAAGAATTGTTCCTCAATTATGATGCCCTCGGACCCGCCCGCATCATGCGTAATAGAAGTAGTTTTACTAGCACTTTAAGGACCCACTGCCTCAATCGCGCCGAACTATTCCTGGGTTTTGCCACAGGCTCGTGCGCCGCTAGGGCGCAGAATGTCTCATCGTGCGTACGAGGGTTGAAAAATGTTCCAAGCCAGGCCGTGAATCTTCTACCAGGGACCTGCGAGCTGTACCTAGCGGCTGAAATTAAAATTAAAATTCTTCTCATACTGATCGCTTCCAAAGTCGTATCCAAGATACCTCGGCCGGGATGCTCTAACTTTCCCCCATCTAATAGGCTACTGATGAAAGCTCCATGGCCATACTAGGTAAGAAACAGAGGGACAAGAAGAATTATAATATAAGAGTAGAGTGCTCGCGCTGTCAAAAATGATAGCGAAAAATTGATGATAACCCTTTGTCATTGATCATACTTTCGTTAATACAATTACTAACTTCAAAGCACGTATAGAGATGAACATTTACCGCTTCACAACTGCTGAGCATCGAAACTTTTTTTTTCTCTCTGACATAAAAAATCACTACGTTTGCAGGCCTTTCAGCAACGCTCAGAGCATAGTTTCTTTTTTTTTCTCTCACAGCTAACATTATGAGTTGGCTGCAATTTAATCGCTTGAAACCCAATGCCAACGAAACTAATATTTAGTTCTCGTCCCAAGCCGGCTCTGCCAGTAATAACTTTGAATGGTAGCACACTTGAGTTGGTTAATTCATTCAGATATCTTGGAACGGAAATTAACAACCAATTGAAGTAGCTACAGTAAGCATATTGAACAGTTATGCAACCGTGTAAGCAAAGCAGAGGGCGCCATAATTACCACCAAGAAATATTTATACCGAAGTAGCCTGGTATCATTATATTATGCTCTTGTATATTCGCACTTGGTTCAGAATATCATCTTATGGGGAGGGGCTTCACTGAATTTATTGAAACCTTTGAAAGTCGTCATCAATAACCTGCTGCAGAACATTCTCAGTGTCAAGAGGAACACCAACAATGTGTCGCTAATGTCTGTAGACGAAATGTTCGCTACGCTTCATCTACTGCTCCTAGATGGCATTTATGACTACTTTCTTCTGAAGCTCTTACGAAGTGCAATGTATGAAGATGTGCCGAAATTTGTTGGACGCTATGGTGATACGGTGCCCAATCACGACCATAATACTCGTAATCAGAGGCTTAAACTTCCTAATACCAGACTTGAAGTACAGAAACTATTCACGATCTTGCAGAGCACACGATGCTTCAATTCAATATATGCCATGCGTTTTAATTCAACCAATGCAATGGCGCAACTAAGTTTCAAGAAAATGTTCAAAGTATATACACTTAAATAACATGACCAACAGGCACCTTAAGTCAAACCATTTCAAGTTACTGAGATATTTTATTTTAGATTTAATCGTTGTATATGAGCTTGTTAATAAATTTCCCCTTCATTGTTTACTTCATAGGTTTAGTTATATTAGATGTGTTAGCTAGATAATTTCTTACTAGCTTCTTAGAAAAGTTCAATTGTATAATATGTATTAACGCAATTTTATAATTTTCTATGAGCCGATATTCTGATTTGTATTCCATTTTATTTCCTGTTAGCCCATTTCTGATTTCCATGTTTTCTGTGTGTTTAGATATAAGCCTCTAGATGTAGTTAATTTTAGGTCATTTCTATCTGTGTCGGGCGAAATGCCAGCTTAATATGAATTTAAAGTGTGATGTTGCCCCACAAGTATTAATACTTTTAGATGGGCTTGTTTTCATGCATTAGACCTTATTTTAAGTCTTTGTGCCATACGTTCTGTGGAATGAGAGCAATAAATCGCAAACCGATACGACAGGATATCGTATAGGCCTACGTCCAGGTTTTTTTTTTTCTTAGCGAAAGCTGTTTCGTCGAGGATTGCATTAATGTCGGACGCATAACGGGTGCAACGAAATTATCTGTGAGTAGAAACTCAAAATCAAGATGCATGACGCTGCTAATTGATGCTTCAGATATCTTCAGTGCTTCGAGTCGAGTTCAACTTCAGCAATAAAAAGCGTCCATTCAGATATCATGTCACCCTGTACTTTGTCATAGATTCGACTTCCTTCGGTCTTCTCTTTTCGTTTTTCGCCTCCTTACCTCCGCAGCACGGCTGAGCGATTTCGTTCGGCCGAGCCCTGTCGAGTTGAAGATGGTCGCGCCATATTCCCTGCCAGACTTGGTGCGCCTGGCCAAGATCGCTCTAATAGAACTCATCTGAGTTCGACTAAATTTCTAAACTATATCATACAAAATTGGATCGCTGTTATAGGCCTATATAGTCTTCGTATCTGATACTGCCGGAAAACCCACACAATAATAATAATTGTCATGGATTCGATGTATGGAAAAGGTAATAGCTACTCGTAGAAATCAGACTCCACGACAGCGATAAGAGAAGCTTTCGATATCTTCATGGTTTGAATTTCACTTGTCGCTGAATAAGATACGTTTGCCATCAACTGCAACCTGGCCTATTTTCTACCAATTAGTTTTCTGTGAAGCTTGCCAATATGACCCCAGACTCCAACCTGGCCTAATTTTCGCCTGTTTTCTTAAAGCCAGTCAGAAAATCGACAGATAATAAAGAAACAAAACGGATAATACACATCGGTCTTTATTATACTCGAGATTATTAAAATATGCAAAAATGATGCCACAGTCCATCACGTGCTTGTTTAATAGTATGTTCATAGCCATGATGTGAGTGGCCAGGGTTACTGAAGGATATCTCCTCCGTTGAAATTTGAAATGATTCAGTCGATTGCTGTTGACGATGGCTAAGACAATGATGGCACACAGCGGTCTCGAGGAGAAACTGAGGTGGGCATAGAAGTTGTGCGTCTGTGGTCTTATAGTCAAGTTTCGAAAACACCATCGCCCGTTTCAATGCGCCATTGAAGTCTGTATAATAGGTAGCATGGATACGGTAGCATTGCCTCAATTATTACCGGCAATGTCGTACGCGCTTCACGTAAAGCCTTCTAGACACTTCTGTCTCGAGGGCCTTGCTCTTTTCTCTCCCTATCATCAAGTCGAGTTAGCAATTGTGCAGTGGGGCCTTGGCACTAGGTACCTGCTTTGTTTTGCGTAGTTATGGAAAACCAAGTTTTTGCTCAGTAACGTGGACAGTCCTGTGTACAGCGTCTGTTTTTATGTTTTTTTTTTTTGTTATAGCTCAATAGTCCCTCGGACTTCCCTGGCTCTATCTGACAACTTTTTTTTTCTATTTATAGCCTTGCCGACTTGTTCTTGTCTGGCCTGGCTGTTGTTTACTCTATTGCTGCTCAACGTAAAACTTTATTTCCTGTGAGAGCAGCACCATTATTACCATTGTGCACACTGGGCAGTAGCTATGCGTTATTTGTGCAGTGTTACGAAGACAAAAGCTACCTACTGCCTACTAATATTACCGTAACAGAATTGTTGGCCACCACGCTACTTAGAACCATAAAACTCCCTTTGGGGCGATGAAACATTCTGTTTGTGTGAGCCGTGAACTCAAAAACAGTTGCTTTCTTTTCAGTAATTACCTCCGCCGAGAAAGTGATGCTCTCGTCGAGCTTGTCTCTGTCTGACACCAAGATAACTCAAAAAGTTATGGACGGCAATCAGCGCAATTAACTGTGATCGTTGGGCATGTTAGGAGGAACAGACAATTTACTTGACGGGAAATCCGTTCATCCGTTTGTTTGCCTGCTTCATTTTTCTTATTGCCGTAGCTAGCTTAACTAGTTATGGACGGATTTTTATGAAATTTGAATTAGTTCTACGGTATCCACTATATAAAACTACACAGTTGTTGGTTGCTCCGATCTTGCTCGCTCGCTCTTTTGGTTGGTCCGTCTCTCCGTCACGCTGTTAAGGAATTAGATAGGAGAAAATTTATCAGGCAGTCACGATATGCTTCTGAGTGCTGGCTCATTACAATGCTTCGCTATTCATTTGCACAAGCTTTTTGAAATATCAATTCCGAGTTTTGAAGAAGAGTGAAGCATTCTTTCCAGTGATAGCATCGATACAGTCTTCTTCTAATTAGGGGCTGCCTATTCTAACTTCAAGCTATGCTTTTTGGACCAGCACCTGTACATCGACTGCCTCATTCAGCTTACAAACGGTGAGTCTCTACAGATGATATGCCCTGAGCTCCACTTGCCCTTCTGCCTTTGCAGTTTGCTGGAAGAAAGCTTTCCTCTCCAAGACAGTAACAAGCACAGGAGACAGCGGGGGTTTCCTGAAGTGCTAATTTTCTGCCGTCATTTATAATGACGGCTCGGGCCACTAGTACGGTAGAACGAAAAGTTAATGAACAAGTTTTTGAAATTACCTTTTTATTCATTTATTTCTCTCTGTGTTCAATTTTATGCTTGTTAGCAAAATAATTCAAAAAGTTATCGATAGATCTTTATGCAATTGAAAGGAATTGTTAGTAACGTTATACACATAGTCTATGTACGGCTGATGATTAAATTTTTGATGATTGGTTGGTCTGTCTGTATTTGATTACGTACTGTTAGGTAAGGATGTTTGCCAGCAGCACAAATCAAAAAGTTAGCTATGAACGGATCTTCAACAAAATTACAGAAGATGTAGTGATGGTCAAAGAAATAAATTATATATATTAGATTTAGGTGTCGATACTGTGGAAATCATAGTTTCAGAACCAATTAGAATTTTACATTAGGTACCTTTGCCTTGCTTGGCGGAGACATACGCTCTCTGAGTGCTCCAGGTGATGTTACTATGCACCCTCTATATAAAATTATGTACGGTATCTGCGCTCGCATTTGACTATGATTTTTTCTGCGTTCTTTAATCAAGATGTTTTATTCTATCCGCATTACCAAAGTCATTTCTTGTGACAGTGAAGTAGGTAGTCTACCGGTATAATTCTCTTCTGCCATGATCGTAGGTACCTAGGTACCGGTACTGCTGATCCATTTCTCTACGGAACCTATCCTCTTCTAGCCTAATGCAAATCTATGTACTAAGTTTCATTTCTGTATTCTCATCGATGTCAACTACTAAATAAAAAAAAATTAAGTCTTCATTTAAGTGGGCCCATATCAATATTTTTGTAAAAAAAATGCAATGAGCAAGTTTCATGATCTCAAAAGCATTGACAACGATGTTATGTTCAACTTTCTGTGCCTTGCATGTAATTCATGCATCGCCCATCCTATGTTTTGGGGCCAGCAACCCCAGGGGGATTTTGTAGTTATCCTTTACCATTAGTAAGGCCTTCGGGACGTCTGTCTTTCGTGCCCACTTTGCTTACTTCCTTTTTAATACTCATACTTATAATGCTTGTTCTGTTTTCCTTTTGTTTCCTGACTTTTGTTCTCATGCGCGTTGATTATCTTTCTTGCATGGGTTCCACATTTCTGTCGGCATGCTACATGTCCCTTCCTTATCCTCCTATGAATCACCATTGGCTAGTTGTGTCTAGAGAGGCTTAATTAATATATAATATAATTATAATGTTATTCGTGTAATACCCCATATGCAATAGTATGGGCCTAATGAGGAAATGTAACTGCATACGGTACTCTATAAAATAATCTAAAAAGAAATGACTTCCTGCACCTGAGGACCACAGCCGTGTTTTCGTGCAAACGCACGTGATTTCTAGAAGCCTCTTCTGTGTCATGACTGACGCTCGAGTCCTGGCGGTATTGATGAGCACCAAAGGTCACCTGCCGCCCGATTGCATCTCACGAGTGGCAGGCTGTGGTACATGTGTCTAGCCTTAGCAGATATACGCATCATAGGACGTGGGAATTTATATCTTTCTCAATTATGTACCTATTTTTGGTCTCCATTTTGCCTCATTGATGCTCTCTTATCAGATAAGATTTTTCTTATCATGCTACAACGAGGAAATTTGTAGATGCCCACAGTAGCGACAGGTTAGAGTGCTGATCTCGTAACACTGGAGGTTACGAAAGCGAATTCTACTCAGGCATGCGAGCTCTTGCGTATTCAGCAACTTAGTATTTGATATCGGCAGAACTGCAAGTTGTGCATCAGTCTGCTTGTAGAGTAGTCGGTTGGCTTATATCTGCAGTACGAACCAGTGCGCGTGGGTTTACCTGCTTTATCAGTAGCGGAGGAGGTGCTGGCAAAATGTATGTGCCATGACTTTTTACGTAACCAACTGCCTCAGCCAAACCTACTCACAGAGTGTGGTCAGATTGCTGAAAATCTGGACGAGTGGTCGATCTGCCATAATGTACGGGCCGGCAACCAAATGTAATCAATAGCTTGTTACGACCAACAAACAATTTTCATTCTACCTGAATAATATATTGCTCAATTACTGAATCTCATAGCCCCGGAAATCAAATTGTTTCTAGTTTAGTATCGTAGCACATCAGCTAGCGAGTTCTCTGTGTGCATTCTAGATTGCTAAGAGCGCAGGCACCAGGCGGGCGTAATTAACTCGTCAAGGGGCGGTGACGAAGAAGCCTGACTCTGCCGGGCGGACGAGTTTATAGCCAAAAATCGCTAATAACCTAAAGTTCATTTTTGAACTCGCTAAGCTCTTTTCTTTTTAAAATTTGAGTACCAGTTAGTAGTTAGAATGTTTTGGGATTAATATGGCTATTTCTCTTCCCACCACTAGTGTGATCCGAAGACACTAGAAAAAAAAACTGAATATCGACGTGAATCAACGAAGCAAATAACAGGTTAATGCCTGTATTGCATTTAGTGTGATAGCAACATGCTGATGGCCGTCTCCACCGTAGAATCTACCCGTTTTCGCGTTGGGTTGTTTTCATTACTTGGTTGAAATCCATAGTCTTGCAAGGATACGGGTTGAAAACCAGGCAGCATTATTAATTTCTCGACGCGCGCGTACGGAAGATCGTGCCCAGTGGGGGCCCGTTGTTGCCATATTTACATCTCGGTAGGTTTAAATTTAAAAGTTTTTTTGTTTTCTCTTGCAAAGCCACCGTTATTTGGAATTGGCTGTAAATTGCTCTTTGATTTCAGTGGTATAGAAAACTAAAACCTCTTGGAGAGAAATAAACGTATTACATTAGAGAATTGTTCAATATTTCTTGGCTCTTGCTATGCCAAATCTCACTCACGACTGCCGTCAAGTTGTAGACCGATGTTGTCGTACACTCGTAGTCGCGTATCCGCTCCCTTCCTTGTAGTCTCTACAGCGGTGTTGCCATATGCAGTTACAGACTACACACCTGATTTGCACATTCCATGCTGCAGTTAATTTTTAATTTCTTACATCACATCTAGGACTGCGGTGGAAAGTGCATAGACGGAGCAAGTCACCCTACCTCTTTGTTCGGTGTGTTCACGTCTTCATTTGCTGAAATATCGAGTACGGATCTTGTATCGTTGTCCATCACGCAGATTTGCCTTCGGTGTTGCAACGCTGTAATTCCTTTGGCAAACTTCTCTTTAACGTTGAAATTTCTGTAGTACTCTGTTACTACTTGCCCTGCGTTAGCTGCTTTATGGACTTCTTCAGATTACCTAACCGTCGTTGCATACCTGCACAGAATAGATGAGAGTTGCGCCATGGGAATGTCTATGAGGCTTGTTCACATTCGCACCAGTAGTAGAAATGCGTACCTAAATGGAAAGAAGTTTTGTATTGTCAGACTATTGAATGCGAGCTTGTTGAACTCGCGTTGGTATTTCGTGGTTTAGTCACGAAAAAATGCATCATTTTGTCAATATGTACATTTCTACCATTCGTAGCATGTTAGCTAAGATGCTTAGAGTTTATTTTATAGAAACTTTAAATGGTATGGAAGATATATAGGCTAATAGACAAGAATTAAGCTAGCGGATGAGCGAAATATAATAAATCAAGAGGAATTAATACATTCAATTTAAAGTTGCTCAAGTTGACGTAAAACAAACCGAACTGTTCTATTTAAAAAGTTGGTATTTCGCCCATCTATACATTACCCTAGATCTAAGAGCGTCGAGATGTTACGATATTAACTTCGTAGGTCTAATTGAAGATCTATGTAATATATATATAATGTTACTATACTAGCATTCTTAAGTTTAATTGAACATGTATGTATAGCCTATATGTTCAATTCCCTGCATAGCTACATAATGAACGTGATGTTTCAGACAATACCTACAATTCTTGCGAGAAGTGGGCGTTTTATTTTTGTCTTGATGGGCTGGCTCACTACGTCCACTCTCAGATGGCAATAGCGTGACGGTTTCTTTCTGTTTTTCTTCCCTGCACCTGCGTTGGCTGTGCGTTAGGAAGCTCGTGCAGGACGCGATCGTTAGAGAGAGTAGATACCTGAACGCTGCGCCTCGAGAGTTCAAGGCCATCACTACATACCACGTGCTATTTTTGGGTCACTTCTCTCGCACGTGTCGTTGAGATGATTCGTTGAAGTTTGGCGTACCTATCTCTCTTCATTTAATGATTTTATATCTTGGAAATTAGACCGCGAATATATTTATGGCTGTACTGTAGAAGCCCAAACTTAGTTTGCTAAATGATATTTTCTAAGTGTGCAACACTTGTAGCACCAAAATCGACCATTACATTCATAATATTAATTTTGTAATTAGGTCCCAAGTTAACTAAGTTTGGCTTTCCAGAAGATGTAAATAATAAAAATTGCCTCTTCCGTCCTGGCCATGCCTCTATAGTGCGGTGATTTTATTAATTCATGCGGTGCTGGCCGCACGCATCGATAAGCTACCGTAAGAAAAGTTCACGCGTTAGAAGATCTATTGTTTTTCCAACGTACAACTTCTAGCGTAAAAAAAACTACTGTGGAGTGTAGTAAAGCGATTTGTACAGTCGTGTGCAACGGTGTGATCTGAGCTAGCACTGTATTTCTAGTTTTCTTCTCTACTCACTGCTTTGGGTCTCCTTTCTTTTCCAGTAAGCGAAAGAGTAAGTAACTACTGCTACGTTTGAAAGAGCAACGTTTCCCTAACACGTTGCCAGAGCCAAATATTTACCAACTTCGCCAGCGCGTATTAAAATTGATCGCTGTAGGTCAGTACTGTGGTTTTGCTGGAACCTGATTTCTTCGCTTGCTAGAACATCGCTTCACTTTACTGAACGTAAAACGAGTGCTGACTGATATTTTCTTCTAATTAAAAAAGAGAAAGCATAGCAACAACAATTTAAACAAGTGATTCTTATTTGGAGAACTCACTTTCCATGTTTTGTTTAGGTAAATACCTGTTGAATAACACTAAGGCAAAAGATATCAGTGCACCGCTCGGTTAAGTTTTATAACAATTAACAATTAACAATCGCATGTGCTAAGTACCGTATCTGCATGAACAACTTGCATTCTTTAGCCAACAATTTTACTATCACCTATCGTGCGAACTAAAGTTATATTGTGCCTCCAGGGGTACCCATAGGTTACTTTGGGGGATTGGTGGGCTTTCATGACATCTTTCTTCTACCTATTATACAATTCATGCTACGCTTCTTTATTTTTACTTCCACTAACTGTCTTTTTGCGTTTTGGTATCCATTCTCTTTTTCCAAGTCTTGCTACTACAACATTTGGTATTCTGTGCTTAAAGTTGAGGTTTCTCCTGACATACCTACATCCCCCTTTCGTATATCCTTGTTGGAAAGGAAAATCTCGAAAATTATATCAAATCTTTTTGCTCGTCATTGGTGAATTTTGAATTTGATTTCACTCACCGAAAAGCACAGTAATGGAATATAAAATTGGTAGTGACGCTGGTGTTTCATCTATTTAATGCTCCTTTTTCTCTTTTCAACTGGCAGTTTCTACGAACATCCAGCCATGGCTGAGGACCTCATCACCAGCCACACCAACGGTGGAGTCCGCCTTGTCGCCTTCTCTGTTGGTGAGCTGAACATTTTTTTTTTTTTTGGGGGGGGGGGCTACTATTACTGCAGATGTGTGCTGTTGCGTGATGGTATCACAATTTGATTTCTTCTTACATTGGAAAAAAAAATTCAGAGATACCGCGGTATGTCGAAGTGAGGTAAATAATCAGAACACTGGTGATAGTAGATAATTGCTGGTATTGTTTTTGTCGTAGCCTCACGTAACTTGGACGTCGCTGTCCCAGAATGATAATCGTGCGTCTTGCGGCCGTCGCTGGGAGATCGCTGTCCCTGAATCAAAAATCTCAGTTTTGAACTTCTTAGTACTACATATATACGTTGTTACGTTCAGCTTTTTGTGGTGCTGTGAGCACCGGTGTACCATCATGTATTTAGATAGCGCTGTTCCCACGGGAAGCCGGGGGTTTAGCTGATTTTTTTATAGGATTAATTTAATTCTTTTCATTTAATGATATAGATCACTTGAAGATCCTCTCTCGCTCTCCACTGTCTCCAGTTGAAGATACCCCCCCCCCTTTCTGAACTGTTGAAGAACCTCCCCCTTTCCAACTTTACTTTATACTGTATAATAGTCTAAGTAGTTGGAGGAGAGGGTCTTCAGTTGATCCAAAGAAAACTTTGTATTCGCAGGGTATTTTATCTTCGATTTCAGCGACATGGCGCTGTACCACCGCAAGCGATCGTCGTACGAGCTCATGGGGCATCACGTGTGCGTCATCTCGTGCTTCGGCCTCGCTGTCGTGGCAGAGACCTATGTTGGGTACGTGAGAAATAGCTGTAGTACAGTATATAGCTGTTGCTAATTGCAGAGAGCGTGGCGAGGTAGGATCCATGAGAGGCACGCAATAATACGGATGAGTTGACTACAAGAAATCTTTTTATGGCTTGTGAAGAAGGTAGTTTAGGGTAGGTAGATGAAGAGTTTAGGGTAACGCTCCTGGCACAAGTATGTGTAGAGAGGATTCAGAGCGCATCTGAAAAAAAAAAGAAATTAAAGAAATTAGTAAAACAGCGATAATGTAGCTATAAACACAGACCAGGTTGAAGCTTTAGGCAGACCTTGTTCGCATTCAAAACAACTTTAGATAGAAGTTTCTTGTAATTTCGGAATTTCAACGGTGCCTTCTCTTTTGATAGCAGGCAGGAAGCGTGATGCTCTGCCTCTATTTTATTTTTCTAGATATTTTTCGGCGTAATAATAATCCTCTCTATCGGTGCGACTACGCTTCTGCATCTAACACTCGGGGACCCGGGTGCGCTATCGTCGTTCACGACCGCTTTGTGTGCGTGTGTGTACGCAAATCGTGTGCGTGTGAGCGGCGTTCAAGTTGGGGCACCGCGGTGCTCGCTGTATCGCTGATTAAGTTAGGTTACGTTAGGTAAGGTTAGGCAAGGTTCAGTTAGGTTACGTTAGGTTAGTCAAGGTTACGTTAGGTTAGTCAAGGTTACGTTAGGTTAGTCAAGGTTACGTTAGGTTAGTCAAGGTTACGTTAGGTTAGGCAAGGTTAGGTTAGGCAAGGTTACGTTAGGTTAGGTAAGGTTACGTTAGGCAAGGTTACGTTAGGTTAGGCAAGGTTACGTTAGGTTAGGCAAGGTTACGTTAGGTTAGGCAAGGTTACGTTAGGTTAGGCAAGGTTACGTTAGGTTAGGTTAGGCAAGGTTAGGTAACGTTACCTAACGTTAGGTAAGGTTAGAAATGTTAGGTAAGGTTAGAAATGTTAGGTAAGGTTATGTTGGGTTAAGTTAGGTTAGGTTAGAAAGTTAGATAAGGAAGTTAGGTAAGGGTAGGTTAGCTTAGCTTAGGTAGTGTTTATTTTAGTGGTGGCGCGCGAAGGAATGCTTACATGAACGCAAAGTGGTCGTGAACGACGGTAGTGCGATCCGGGTTTAAGTCTCGGACAAACATCGGATTCTCGCACCGCGAGGCGAGGGATTCTCTGACTGCTTCTCCTGCTCTCCACAGTGCCAGATCTTCCAAATTTTAAAATAAAGGCAAAGAAAACGTCGTTAGGTGTATCCGCTGTAGGAGAGACAGGTAATAAATGAACATTATTATAATGTTCCGGAGTGCTGCCTCGAGCAAAGAGTTACGGAAAATTTGGCTCGTCGTCGAGTGTGTTGCGTGCCTCGAAGTATTCGTTAGGTTAAAATAGATTAGGTTTATTAAGAATACATCAGGATAGGTGAGCTTCAGTTAGAATAGGTGCCTGACTTAGATTCTACAGTACATGAATTTCAGCAGATAGTCCACATAATGTAGCAGCACGCAGCATTGTTACATAACGTCAGTATGTACTTCACGTACCCTGATTAAAGCGCTATGGGAGTAATTGAAAGGTGCATCCGTGATAGTTGCATTGTTACCTATGTTAATGAACCGTACTTACAGCGTAGAACGTTACGTAACCTGCGTTTTTACGCAGGTCTTAATTAGATAAGGCTTATCCTCGTCCCCTCCAAGTGGCAACCTCTCTACCATGTGAAGTACCTGCTGTGTTGGTAGGCTGCTCATCTGACAAGTTTGTCGGCTGTACCGCTATCTGCCTCTTGCTACTGAACACATGCGTTGACGTTGCGGTCCACCATTGGTCGAATGTTCAAAACTTCACGACGTTTGTCTCACAGCTGTTTCCCCAAAGTTGACTGTGACTGGATGTCCGAAATTGTACCTACCTAGGCATACTAGTACTAGTATCTATGGAGCTTCTCNTGCTACTGAACACATGCGTTGCCGTTGCGGTCCACCATTGGTCGAATGTTCAAAACTTCACGACGTTTGTCTCACAGCTGTTTCCCCAAAGTTGACTGTGACTGGATGTCCGAAATTGTACCTACCTAGGCATACTAGTACTAGTAGGCCCTATCTATGGAGCTTCTCTCGCACTTACAACTTATTAAGCAAAAAGGTGTCTTCTGGGCATTAAGCAATGAGTTCCTCAGGTTTCGAGACCCTTCGTATCTGTGATAAAACATCAGGTTGGAACGAAAGTGCTGTCCCTTTTATTATTTTTAAATGAAAATGATTCAGCAAAGTATGTACAATTGTTTTTTAATCATCGGCATACTCACTAGTCTTATCAATGACCTCTTCCGATCTTCCTATAAGCTTTTTGATGCAAACTCCATAGAATTTTTTTATCTTGACTCTAAAAATGAAGTTTGCTGCATATCAACCTCTTATAAGGTGTACAACAATGAGAGACATTGGTTGTACTCTTCTGTCCCTGCCCTCAAGGTCTTTAGGAGGATTACACGTGCTGCAGTTGACGCGCACTCTTTTACTTTAGAGAGTGTTAGTTGCAGAACTCGTCAGTTCAGTCGGTGCTGTGTGCACTGGTCTCTTGGGGTTTAGAATTCATTGCCGGCATCGGATTTTGGTCGTGTTGGCCTGCAGGCTTCAACTCGACTGTTGCTGGCTTTTTGTTAGATTTTCTTCAGCAGCGTTTCGGGCTTCCCGGTGTTGCAGAATGCTTCATGTGGGTTGTACTACGTGCCCGTGGTGGCCCGGGCGAGAAGTTTTAATATCTTGAAGTAAACCTTACTCCTCCTGATGAGTGGTTGTGCGTGATTCTAAAGAGACGAAAATCTTTTGAAGCAAGAAACCATGTTTTTTTTTATTTTTATTCAACTTTTTCGGTTTTTATTCAATTTTTGTTGGTTTTTATTCATAAACATTGCAAAATTAAGAACTTACGAATATTTTCTCCGACGCTGATTCCTTCTTCTGGTTGAAGCTAGTTTCCGACTTCCGACTGTTGGCTCCCAAAATGGACCGGCTCTGACTCCAGTAACTCTATGTTACGTAGGTACTTAGTTCAGTTTGTACGTACCTTTCTTACTTATGTACGCGTTGATCCAGTGCGAGGACAACCTCATACACAGGTTCCACAATTTGTCGGCCTACTTTGTGCTCCGTGTTTTTCGTCTCTTCGATCAGCATTATTGCGAAAAAGGTTGCTTTAATTTTTCTGTATGATTATATATAACAATTTCAGCACAATTCCCCACAGCGATGTTGTGTCAAGCCCTATCCTTTATGAGAATATCTTAGGCCGCACGCCCGATGGGTTTTCGCAGTGACTTTTCCCGCAGGGGGCGTTGCATGTGACAGCAGTTCTTGCTGATGAGCTTAGTTTATGTCCTAATTAGTCTATTCCTTTCGTTTGCAGATACGCTATAGTGGCGCTCCTGGTGGAGGTGAACAGCGTCTTCCTGCACCGACGTCAGCTGCTTATAGTAGAGGGGGTCAGTCGAGCGAGTCCTCAGTACAGACTGACAGCCTTACTGAACGTCGCAACGTTCCTGGTGTTCAGGATTGCCGTGCTCGGCTGGATGACGCGGTGGCTGGTGTTGCATAACGATGTCGTGCCCCTTCCTTTCTACACTTTAGGGTCTGTTGGTAAGTTCATCAACAGGCCCTTTCTACCACTTTTGAAATGGAGTTTTTACCGCGAAAAGTGATCAACCTACTGCCTGCTCAGGCTGTCATATGGACCTTTTCCTCTTAGTTTAATTTCATTTAGAGTACAGTAGTCAAAAGAGCACTTTATCGAAGCAACACTGCCTGAGTAGAGAGCCCCGTCCAGACTACCGCTCATATGGGCGAGAAAAACGCTTGTGCGATTTCGCAGAATGCAGCGAAAATAATCATGCAACAGTGTCCACACTGTCGCACGGTGCATTGTAGCGACGCTTGATATATTCAAGTGCAAATGTTTAGCAAAACTTTGGTGATCACGCTCCTTGGTCCAAAGAAGCTACAGTTTTTGTCGCTATTGATAGCTTATTTTACTTCTAGTATCGACACAACTATAAATATCTATATGCAACGATTCTGAATGTTGATTTTACTTTCATGCGTACTCCGCCAGAACGCATACTGCCAACTGAGCTTGAGTTGACATTTTCACACTTTTCTTTACCACTCAGCCTTGTTTTGGAGCTTGTCAAGTAAATAAATTTTTAGGTGGGGTTCCTCGACAATTTTCTGTTCCCCATACGTAGTGCAAAGTATTCAGACATTTCATTTCGTCTCTTAAACACAACTGTGTAGCCACAAAACGCCGATAAAATGTTTACCGTCAGCTCAGTTTTCGTCACAAGTGTCACAACTGCAGTCGACTTTCACATTTCTCGTCAAATTTGCCGTGAATTAGAACTCAGAGAAGCTGAAGGCTTTTAAAATTTCTATAAAGATGCAAGAAAACCTTACATAACGCCTAATATATTAGTTTTACGTAAGAGGAACAAAATACTTCAGGGTGAGCCTGCTTTATTCGTAGCCTAAATCGCGCGAAAATATCCAGCAAGTTGAACGGTCTCGAAAACACTCGAAGCTGCGATTTGACCGAAAATTCGCAGCGATCAGCGAAATCGCCATACTTTTGATACCTTACCTTTGATGATACTTCGGACGAGGTCCAGGCGACTTTACACACACCGCCCATCTTGCGCAGAGGTGATGGTGCAGTCCGTGACCA
>LQNS02278098.1:2191652-2221408 GCA_001587735.2 Parhyale hawaiensis | reverse complement strand
AATGAGAGTGAGGGACTTAACAGCACCCGCACCTACAGGATCCTCCTGGGGTCATTGCTCCTCGTAATACAGGATGGGTGAACCTCACAAACTTGACTCTATGGCCCCTGAGGGGAGGAGCTTCTGAATACTACAGGCAATGCCGCTCCCAGTATGATTTCCACACTTGTCTAACTTTTTTAAAAATAATATTTGATCGTAAAACAGTAGGTATATGCCGGTAATATAAAACAAACCTCCATCTTCAATAATTGCCTGCAGTCCCGACTCCTGCTGCTCGGGGAAAAACTCTCGCAGCTCCGGCGCTTTCTGCAATACAAAACAATAAAAAACTTGAGTAATAGACTAGGTATTTCGCTACATGCACTCCTGGGGCCAGACAATGGCCAGTGAAACTTATGATAATGTAAGAACACCAATAATATAAAATCAATAACATGTACCAAAGAGACACGAGCGAGAACCCGAGCTCCTACTGCAAGTCATCAGCGTCATTTCACGCTAGTTCCCCAAGCCAATGAGGATAGGTTTTCGCCAGGATGAGCTCCGTTAACTAAAAAAAAATTATTAACGGATCTTCGTGAAATTTCAGACTCTGCTAGAAAGATCACGAGGAACCGGTTAGAACAATTTTTTGAGGACTCTCAGGCCGCTTGTGTGGGTCTACAATCTATCTTTTTGGTATTGTGTTGCATGGAGGAGGTCTGCACCCTCGGAGTGCAGCTCAAGTTAGGAACTTATTGTATGGAATTAGAAAATAAATTTATCATCATACTCCTAGCTAAAGCCTCCCTATTCACAGAATCCACTGTGATTCAGAGACAGGAAAAAAGAAGGGTCATAAAGAATATAAGGAGAAACGTGGAACCAATGCACGAGTCAAAGCGCATGGGAAAAGCAAGTCGGGAAAGAAGAGGAGGAACAGAACAAAATATCATCGGTAGGAGGATGAAGATGGAATGAAGCAAAGTGAGCACGACAGACAGACCTCTCGAAGGCCTAGCTAACAGCTAAGGCAACCTATACAAACCTCCTGGGGCGCTGAGCCCCATAACAAAGGATGGGCGAACCTTTAGAAAATAGAAGCAAAGGACTACTATAATCTACGAAGTGTCAGTGTCGTAAAGCAACACAGAAAGTCTCCCTACGCAAATACACCACACAGTTATACAATGCCGAGGTAGTCGCTTTGGTCCTACAGGCAGGAGTGCCGCACACTATTGGCAAAACTAGTGAAACAAAACAACTTGCGTGCTTACAGCGACTGCTTTGTTGACTAGTTGAGCATTGAGGGCGACAACAGCTTGGGCCGCCTCCTCCAGATTCTTGAAGAGCTCCAGCGAAGGTCGAAGTGCTGTAATACACTCGTGCACGAGCTGNGCACACTATTGGTATAACTAGTAAAACAAAACAACTTGCGTGCTTACAGCGACTGCTTTGTTGACTAGTTGAGCATTGAGGGCGACAACAGCTTGGGCCGCCTCCTCCAGATTCTTGAAGAGCTCCAGCGAAGGTCGAAGTGCTGCAATGCACTCATGCACGAGCTGGTCATACTCCGTAGGGAAGACCTCACTCGCTTGCCATAGCAGTCTTTTGTACTGATAATAATACTGGAAATAAGTAATAAAACAGTCGAGCTTTCTCTTGCCCAGACCACAACTGAAGAAGGCACCGCAAGTGTTGAGGATGGTGACGACTAGACGCAATCTCAATAGCTGCTCCGGAGGGTCCAACTCTAGCGCTACCTCTTCGTTGGATGAAGCAGCGCCGAAACTGATGATAGAATACAAAACCTTAAATATAATGGCACCTTCTACGACTCTGTAGTTGTAGAGCTCAGCGAGGTACTTGACAGAAGCAATTCTTCGCTGATTTAATTGGGGCTTGTTACTCTCCAGGCCTATTCTGATGTCTTCCAAGACATTGTCTACAATCAAAGGTCCAATCCATTCCTGATGCTCGATAAGTCCACTGACGAGGTTCGCAAGGCTCAGGATGACTTGGAACTTGATCTCCCAAGCGGCAGACAGTCTCTGTATGCAGAAGTTGACAACCTCACGGTCCTCCCAGTCGAGTTTGCGCATCAGCTTGAGAGTTTTCTCAACGGACGATCCATGAAGTTTTTCAAGCAGGTGTCTCACATACTGCATCATGGGAGGCAGGGGAGCCACCTCGGTCACCTGTGCTCGCTCAGGAGGGTTCACGTAATAGTAGGCGTTGGTGATCATAGTTTCGTACCTGGGTTCAAAGGACAGAGCAGTTTTCTTGCGCATCATCAAATCAAGCAAGACTTTGGTGCGGTAGTGCGTGGCCGGGGTCCTGTACAAATACCGGCCGGCAGTTTCAAGTAAGGCACAGACCATGTCGACGTGGTGGTATCTGAAGTCATTGAGGAGCATGCGTAGGCACTGAATGCAGTCCTGGGGAGGCAGAACACCAAACTTGAGCAGCTCTCCCAAAAATCTGCACACTTTCAGCTTGCTGTCCAGGTTAATTTGATCCTTCTTCTTAACTTGGTATCTAAAGTCCATCTTGAGTCGGTCTATGAGGTCTAAAGCTAGATCAGGCATAAGAGGTCGCAAGGCCGCAACGAGGCGAGCGTAGAAAGGAAGCAGGTCCTGGCGGTGGCGTGGCACAAGGAACAGCGCTCTGGCAAGTTTCTTTCTCAGCGGCTTCGTGTTAAAATTGAGGCAGAACTCCAAGGCAAGGCTGTCGATGAGCTCTCTGTTGATGCACGTCGGTAACGTGTTCAGAAAGTCCTGAAACAACAGTTTTTGAGAGGCGCTCTTGCTCGATACAGCACCAACCTTCTCTTCAGCTTCAGTCTCATTTTTCTCATCCTCTTCCTCCTTCTGAGCGACTTCGCTAGCGTCAATAACGTCGCCCTCAACTTCTAGTGATTCTTCTTCGTCATCGTCTTCTGCAGACTCTTCCTCTGTCTTCTTGTTTGCGTCAACATTTTCCTGACCTTTCTCAGATTCGGCATAGAGAATAGAAGGCAGGAGAGCCTTCAGTTCAGGAAGGTTCGTGTAAAAGGCCTTAGCGTCCTCGTCCTCCCAAAGGTTTTCGGCTGGAGCGCAGTCGCCGCTGCTAGTACCTTCCTCATCAAACACAAGGCCTCCCTCCTCCCCTTCACGAACTTCAGAAGGTAGCTGAGGTACTTCTTCCAGCAAATAGTCCGCCATCGCCACGGTGTGCTGCTGGAGCTTCTCCAGGGTTGCGACCTCAGCAGCCACAACAGCCACTCGCGACTCTTCCACTTCACCTCTCGTCTCCAGCAGGCGGCGGTTGTGACGCTCTTCTTGCTGAATTAACTGCCACACGAATAAAATATTTGTTTTAAAGGTTGAGAAAGCAAAATATTCACGAGACAAACACGTCCCAATAGAAACGCTTGTGGTACATTTCCCACAAGGGTATTTCTTACACCTACACGTGCAAACCATAATTATCTTATCTTGTCCTGCAGCGTCGTTGTTCTGTTCTATGAAGTATCTGCAAATATTGCCTGACCTTTGCTATCAACTTTTTTTATAGTATTCAAGGGAAGATATTACTACATTGCGAGAACTTCAGCTACTGCGTTAAAGTTTTCATACATGCCAACGTTGAAATTTCGTATGTCGCCACGTAGAGTGGCACGCTTCACACAACAATCACGCACGAATGGCACAAGAACGCACCTTGTGTTGCCTCAGAAGGTGCTCGGTGAGGGAGGCGTAATAATCCTTCATCAACTTGAGTACATTCTTTTGGCGGTCGCTGGGCAGGAAATTGCTTCTTGGAATATCGGCCTGCAAATATTGGATAAGATATTAAGATTCAGGATATAAAAATCTGGACATATTCTCATATGTATATTTGAAAGATGCCTACAAATAGCACACACATTGATGGAAGGATGACCAATATGCGCACATTAGTCAAAGACACAACGAGGGCCGATCCACTATCTTAAATGAATTTCTTTTAAGTACGCCACATCAATATATATATATAATGACAACAAAAAAGACAAATCTGAAGAAAACGAAGATTCATCTCGAGACAATCATCAACACCTGGCACGACTAATCATTCGGAAATACATATATCCAAGGAATACCAATAAATACTGTACTACAAAAATTATACATCTTAGCAGCTGGAAGACTGATTATCACAGCGCACAGAATCGCTGTGATCAGTACGAGCGACAACTCACCAACATGTTGAGTGATCTGGCGGTTGCGTCCACACGGGTGGGCACGAGACCCATGAAGTCCTCCCCGCAGTACCGACAGAAACTCACTATCACCGCCGCATTCTTGTGTTCCTTCATGTCATTGTTGATCAACGACGTCAGCAAACTCCCTGGCAGACGGAGACGTGTATCTTAATTAACTAGATTATACCGTTGTTCGTCTCCTGAACCTATGGCATTGTGAATTATGCATTGAAGGCGGGCAAAAGAGAAGAACACATCGAAGACCATTGGCAGGAATAAGAATGAGGTAGTAGTAGTAGAAGTTTTACTAGCGCTTCAGAGGCACACTGCCTATATCGCACCGAACTATTCCTGCGTTTAACCACAGGCTCGTGCGCCGCTATGGCGCGGAATATGCCTCGTATTATATTAAAAAGCTAGTTGTAAGAAGGAAATTATTATTTTACATCTAGTATATGGAGCTGATTAAAAAAAAAGGGCAGAGCCGTAGTTGACGATAGCATTTATCGTAATGGATTCATCACAATTTGTGATAGAGGCCACATTTCAAAAGTCGCAAGGGCATTTCTGTTGAATTGGCGGCGAGGTCTCTTAGAAAGAATGAGGAAAAACAAAATAAAGACCGTAGGCAGGAAAGAGAAAGGAAGGGAAAAGGAGGTTAACTCCTGACAGTACAAAGAACGGCGAAGTAAAGTGATCAAGACAAAATAAATTCCAAAAGCCTAACAACCGCAGAACTTAACCACATAACCCAGGATAAAATTATGTCATATGATCTAGGTCGATGTACATATACCCGTACCTATGTGCGTAAAAAGGATGAACTTACAGTACCTATTATATTCAGAAGTTTAAGTCTCCCTTTCCACAACAAAGGCGTTCATCACGGAGGAAGAAAAGACATATGTATAGGCTATTTGACGATAGACACGTGGAGGGTGTTCCCACACAGGATCAACGCGCATGGGAACAGCTAGTCGGGAAAGAAGAGGAAGAACATATGGAAGAAAGATCAGTAGGAGTAGGAAGGAAGCAAAGTGGGCAAGAAAGACAGACGTCCCAAAGGCCTAGCAAATGGTTAAGGTAACCTACAGGGCCTTCTGGAAGCGCTGCTCCTCATAACATAGAATAGGCGAGCCTAAACTAACCAAACCCTAATTACCCTATGGCCCATCCTATGCCCCCTGTGGGGTGAACTTACAGTATCACAACAAAGAACCTTACCTAGCAGACGAAGGCCTTCTTTTTGGGCGAAGACTCCAACAGCGACCAGCTCCGCAAAGAATCTAAGGTCAACACGCAGCTTACTGAGATTGCTTATCTGCAAAGAATAATGTAAGTGGCAACAATGAGCGATGCATTATTATTATTATATTGGTACTGTCCCGCTATTTCCGAATCGGAGATGATCAATAGCGATCTAAGATGAAGGATTTACTCGGCTATACAGCCGGAAACACAACGTTAAGGGGTAATGGCGTCTTACACTAAAGTAAATGTGATGGTAGAAGTAGTAATGACTTGAGTTGTTATTTTGCTATACCTTAATTCAAAGGTACCGTACGTAGGTGATTATTGTTTCAAATGAAAGGTAGAATTTGGAGAGAATGAAGAAATCGGTACAATGGGCCGTGGAATGCCGCAGCCCCTCCGATGAGAACATCCGAGGGCGAGTTTACAGGTCCAAAGTGTTGTACTCGCTCAGCCGCAAATAATGGGCACTCTATTAGTAGTTATGTGACGGATGGTCAGCTCTGTGTCGGTCACAATTGACGCACATAGTGTGATCTTGCCGATTGAAGATGGGCCTGTGGGTGAGGTGTGTGTGTCCCACGCGGAGCCTTGCCCGCACAATTTCCCACTGTGTTGCGACAGGGGGCATCAAGAAATGGTACGATTGTAGGTTTGATCATGCGGAGTTTGTTGTTAGGTTTTGTCTGGGGCAAGATATGCCACTCCTGCCTATGAGCAATGCATGCTGTGGCTTGAGTCATCTAAGGCGGCATGCACACACTTTTTTCACATGACACTTTTACAAAATTTATATGTGCTCTCGCCCCCAATACCTCACAATGCACGAATAGTATGAATACTCCAGTAAATGATTGTGCAGCCGTAAGTCAAGGCAGAATACCTCTCTCGGTTGCACCATGTCTCTGGCATCCAAAGGAAGCCTGAAGTCACCGACAGGGGTACCTACTCTGCCAGAACGAACAACTGAAAATAGAATGGCTGTTCCAATGAACGATTTTGCAGTGACCAGCAAAGGCAAAGTACCTCTGTGAGTTGCCTCAGGCTGCTCACCCCGATGCCCGAGTTATGATGCAACTCACAGAGGTACTCTGTCGGAGCTAGCCACTGCAGTAAAATTTCTACTCACTTTCTGCAAAGCATTTCAGATATTTTACTCATACAGCACAAACCAAGATTTCGCACCCCACAACTGCAGAGAGTGTGAACACCCTCGGTTAGGAACCATTGACATAGGGGCTCATTTACAAACTTACAATAGCTCAGGTACTGAGTTAGATAATAGTATGAAAATTAAGTAAATTTCAGGAACAGCTCCAATCATTATCATCATATTTAAAAAGGGAGGTGAAGTTGAAAAATCAGAAAAGTATAACGAACAATTGGTGCTTACTTTCTCATCTCTCTCCTTCAGAATCTTTGTAAAACCAGCGAGGAGGTTGGGAGCGAATTCGGCATAGCGCTGGTGCAGGACCGAGCACAATAGGACACAAGGGTGTACGTCATTCATTTTGAGCCTGGACTCCAGCAGAGCGTTGGCCGCCTCACCAATGTAGCGAGACAAGTTCAGCCCAGCTGCTTCCTTCACCAGAGACGGATACTGGCTTTCTGTGAAGTTCCGCTGTAAACAGCAAATGGATAATTATTACTAGTCATGTACCTGATCAGGGTTCAGTTACAGCCCGTTGTCGATAGACTAGAAGCTTTCAAGTTAATCTATGAAAATATGATCCATCCTTAAATCTACTACTTTCGTGGGCAGGCATAGAACAATTCAGTGTAAGATTAAATCCCTGGGGAAAAGAAAACTTACCAATTTCTTATTGAACGCAGTGTTTTTCTTAAGACTGGAGTCCAGCTTGCCTTTCGGCAACTCAGGTCTGTCGTTTGAAGCTGCCAAATTTGCTGCTCGAAGGTCTGCTTTCTCTTGTAGGCGAGCAGATGCCTCCTTAATGTAACTCTGAAGAAACATCTGAGGGATACAAGATGAAGTTACAAGAATTGCGCTCAGCAGCAGAGAATAGAGAAGTCGGATGTTATTAACGGCCTACCAAGTGACATGAGTCAAGAGAAGATGAGTAACTGCCCACCATTCGATGCAGACACTGGATATTAACCAATGAGGCAGACACTGCGCTGAAATTATATTATTATCTTCCTGGTTTTACTGCCACACCCACGTCATACGACGTGATCCAAGCAGCGGCGAGACTCAGTTTATTATGTCGTACCAGTATATGAATGTTTTGTCATGCATTTCTGCTGGAAAGTTGTAGTCGGCCGAGAGCGCTACTACTGGTGAGAAAATGGCACAAAGAATAGAAAAAGTCACTCGAGTCGATGGCCTCTTTAGTGGCCTTCCACACGAGAGAGAGTAGTGGCGTCCCACAGACTAGGTCAGCTATCTCAATTGACAGCCCACCTGGTGGAACAGAAGGGAAAATATAGAGAACATATTAAACTTTACAAAGCCAACCTTCGCAGCAAGAACTGCGGTCAGCTGCAACATCTCCTGCAGAAAAGTTAGTCAGGTTTGCCCCTGGGTTTGTAAAGCCCAACAAAAATAATAATAATAATGATATTAATTCCTAAGGTGGAGACAAAAAGCTAAAAACTAACACCCAAAATAAATAATAAACAAAATCTCAAATATTGAGACTTCCTTCCAAGTAAATTTTGGTAGTTTGGTACACATGCATAAACCTAATACTACTTGAATCTTGTCAGGGTATCCAATCAAGAAATGAAGTACTAGTACTCACTCGCTCTTCTTGCTGCGGGCTGTCAGCCTCATCAGGAGCTGCTGCATCATCGCTCACTTCAGCCAAGCAGTCAGAAATGCTCCTCTCATCTCGAGCGCTCACAGTCACACTGGGGGCATCTGAGTTCTCCTGAGTGCCATCACTGTTAGGGGAGCTCAGAAGGCTGGCGGCTGAATGCATCTCAGGATTGCAGCCACCACTGGAGGCAGCAGCCTCAGAACTAGAATAGGAGGTATCAGTATCTTCTCGGTGTTCCATGACTCTGGTTTCGCTTCAGACTGGAGACTGCTCTGTCAGCACGAGCATCAACTAGTCTCAGTCGAAGTTGATCTTCTTTCAGCAGCACAACACTCCTTTTCAAAGAAGATAGTATGTATTACTATTAGCAAGAGAGTATGTAGACCAATGAGAAACGAATACACAGGGCATCACAACTTAATATTTGATGTCAAGTGAACCAGTATCTAGTAGTAATGGAAATTAATGAATGAGGTCGAGAAATAATTTTGTTAGTGAAACAATGGTACTTATTATTAGAGCAAGCCACAGGACTGCCACATCAGCTAACATTATCATTACAGTAATTAAGTTCTAACCTAAAGCCTCCATACACACAGAGTACATTGGCAAATTGGCAAGAAGAGAGTGAAAGACGGGACATGAAGTATGTCAGAGAAAATAAGAAACTCATAAAGGGAAATATTATTTATGCAAGTCAGTTCCACACAATGACAACGTTCCATAGGTAATAGTACTTTTATGAGAATTAGTGTCATACATGGTAGGCTATGCAATGGGTCGAAGTGCTCAGTCACAATACATATACGTATATTATTATCAGTACATTGAGTAATTTAGGCCTCCATTGCCACAACAATAGCAATCTAACAGAGGAAGTTGCAAGGGACATATAGTATGACGATAGCAATATGGGGAACCCATGCAAGAAGGTGTTCTCACACAGGATCAATACACATGGGACAAGCAAGTCAGGAAAGAAGAGGAAGATCAGAATAAAGCATGAAAAGCAGGAGTATGAATATGGAAGGAAGCACAGTGGGCATGAAAGATAGACGTCCCAAAGGCCTAGATAATAGCTAAAGTAACCTATTTGGGATTGCCACGCCCCATAACATAGGATGGACGAACCTACTATGGTTTTCACCGGCGGTGTTGCACCGTTTTTTGCTAAAAATTTGTAATCAAATTGTCGGGATCACTATGGCATTTCAACACAAAGCCGTTTACAACCCTACTTAATTTATGGCCCACAAAGCAATGAAAGCATATCGCTATATGTGTACAGAAGAGTTTACTCTTGTAATATTAGGCCTATGTTAAGCTGAAGCCAGGAAGTCGCGTCCACGTTTGAATGACGACCCAGTCTTGCCAGGTTGTTAGGCGAAATATCTGTAGACTGGAGCTGAACTATCTGTACTTTGCCAGAAATATCTATACATCTAAATACACTAACGTGTTTTGTCTGTCATTTATTTATTTATTTATTTATTGTTTTCCCACCGCAGCCGCTACTTGGCGATTCAGCAGTGAATTTCACTAGATATTATTGTTCTATACACAGTATATCGAATTGTAGTTCAAGTGTTAAATTGGNAGTCCAAATCATAACCAAATATCCGTCAACTATCCCCGTTAGTTTGGGTCCACGGCCCAGCGTCGTAAAGTAACAGCGCTAGGCATATTGGACCCGTAAGCCCCCCCCCACGGCAAGGACGGGATAGAAGGGGGGTTTTGTCTGTCATTTATCTATAAATTAAATATATATATATATATCCCAGAGATCAAATCTTTTGTCACTAGTAGGTAGCAAAACGTCCCTTGACCAGAGATAACAAAACATTTTGTACTTACCAGTAAGCACGATGGCAAAGGGAATGCTCAAAGTCCTACAATCGGCTAAATTGGCAATGCGAGAACTCATTGATAAGTTGTTACAAAGTTGCGTGCGAGGAATTTTTGGTGAGAAATGTTATAAACGGACTTCACAGAGAAGAACAGGCACAATGACAGAGGTAGGTACTTATATTGCATTTATTTACCAATCAAGTAAAAACAGTCTGAATCTAGGAGAAAATGCTTATAGGAATCTTTTGAAATTTCATGCATTTATAACAAATCACTCCAAATATCTGTAGATCTTGGGCAGTTAAAAAAAATCCGGACATCCATCGACCAGTATTAAAACTGTAAATTTAGAGATTTTATTGCAAGAAAAATTGATAGATAAGAGACTTTTTGAAAGGGATGGCTTCCTAATAGACGACTATATACAGTGGAACCCCGTTTTCCCGGACTTCTCGTTTTCCCGGACTTTTTTCACTTTTCCGGGGTATTCCCGAAACGTTCCGGGAAACTGAAACCAAGCCGGAATACCGGAAAACTTCGGTATTTCCCAGAAAAAGTCCGGCAGAACTTCCGGACCTTCAGAAGAATTCTCGAATGTGACGCTGCGCAGATACTAAAATTCACCTATTGCGCAGCGTCTCTTCCGGGAATCGGAAGGCAACCACCGCCATTTTCGTTCGTATGCGTCTGCACACAGTAGTTTCATTTTCGTTCATTAACGTGCGGCAAGCGGGGGTCTTTCTGGCATAAAATATCCCGGAAATAGTTTCAATTTGCCGGAAATACGTCCGGAAAAACGGGGTTTTTCCGGGAATTGAAATTTTCTCGTTTTCCCGGAAATTTCAGTTTCCTGGAACGGCCTCCCCCCCGTGCTGTCCGGGAAAACGGGGTTCCACTGTACAGAGTTACGCCACTGTTCTGAGTGTTTGTTGGATATGACTACCGTAGATTGGTATTTTCTAGAACCTATAATATAGTTCGATGGGAAGCTATAATTTGTCATAGGTCTGATCACTCACAGAGTTTGAAACGGTCTGTAATAACATTGAGAGACAAATGCCAGACAAGACACATTAGTGAAAGTATTTAGATCTACAGATATTTCTTGCAAAATACCAATATTTTGGCTGCTGTCTACAAATATAAACATTTAGCAATATGCTATGTGGGCCATAAATTAGGTAGGCTTGTAAAAGGCTTTGCGTTGAAATAGCATAGTGGTCCAACAATTCGTTTAAGAATTATTAGCGGAAAAACCTAACCCTATGAATATACATATCTCTGACAGATCCAAAACCTGGAACTATACCCCTGACAGAAAACCAAGTCACTACATTATTATTATAATTATATTGTGGGTTTTACTGCCATATTAGATAGAAAAACTATATAACAGCGTTCTAATTTTGTATGATATACCTACGTAGTTTAGAAGTTTAGTCGAACTCAAATGAATGCTATTCGTACAATCTTGGCCAGGTGCACTATGTCTGGCAGGAAATAAGGCGCAAGCATCTCCAAATCCACACGGCTCGGTAGAACAAAATCGCTCAGCCGTGCGGGGCAGAGGAGATGAAAAACGAAAAGAGAAGACAGAAGAAAGCAAATACTTGTGCAGGGGGTCTCTTTCGTGGCCCCCACACGGGAACAGATAGTCCCATGAGATGGGTCGCTTATCACCATTCGGAGGCCCATCTCGCGGAACAGAAGGGGAAATATAGAGAACATACCTAACTCTACAAAACTAATCTTTTCAGCAGCAACTGCGGTCAGATGCTACATCCCCTGCATAGTAGGCACTCGAGACCCTTGGGTGTGTGATGCATAAACATATTGTGACAAGTAAAGGGCCTGCAACAATATGCCCGAGGGCTGGTCACTATATCCCTGACGGATCCAAAAAAAATGTCACTACACCTTTGATGGACCCAAAACTTGGTCACTACCTCCCTGACAGACCCAAAACCACGTCACTACAGCCCGGACAGAAAAACTAGGTCACTAACACCTGACGGACCTTAAACCGGGTGTACTTCAGTAGTATGCAGGCCCAAAATCAACCGATAAGCCTTGGTTACATCACACAAAGGCAGTGGTGTTATTAAGGGAGTTCAGCAGTGGCACTGGTGCAAGTCTTGCCCCACCAACATGCCCAATGACGTGTGAGGGTTCTACAAATCTTATACTCACAGGTATCTCTTTTCCTCCTTCCTTTCAAAACAAGGTAGCTACCAATAGATAGTCGCCTCTGGTGCAGCATGGAGGAGCTCTGTACAAGTGTCAATTATCAATAGTAACACACACGTTATGATAATTTTATCTGGAAATATTCAATAAGAAACATTGGCTGGAGGGTCATTCAAGTTTCATCCCTACGGTTTGTGTCACGTTTAGTTTTCAAAGCAAATAATTTGTGCTAGATCTGTAGTTAAGATAATGATACGTTGTGACAAGTAAAGGTAGCTGCAGAATCGAATATACATATGGTCTGACTTCAACTCCTGGAACTACTGTTAGCTTGGCTGTGACTTCTTTTATATGTGGTGTTCCTCAGGGTTCTGTTCTGGGACGTCTGCAGTTTTTCCTGAGTTGACTCATTGATTTTTCGATTATCCTGCTCAGTGATGGCTTTTGGCAGATGAATTCAAGTTGTACTTGTCACATTCGGCATCTTTCTTCCAGAAGGGTCCAGGCTGTGCTCCAGGGTGACCTTAATATTTTGACTGATGATGCAAAGTCGTGAGCTTGGTTTTGAATCGTGAGAAGAGGGTGGTGACTGGTTTTGTTGTGCCCGCCCGCCACATGAAGGATTATTATAAGCAGCCATATACCGTGGGAGCTGGTGCCCTTAACCTGGTTGACTCTAATCGTGATTTGGAGGTGTTTTTGGACTGTGAATTAAAGTTCTATGCTCATACAAGGCAATTGGTCGGTAAAGTAGCACTGGCTGGAAGTCTCTTGCGCTCCACAGTATGTAGGACGCCAGAGTTCATGGTGATCCTTTTTGTAGCCCTCGTCACACCTCTCCTCGATTATTGTTCAGTTGTCAGTCCCCTCGATCGGCGCCCCACCTCGCGGGACAGAAAAGGACATTTAGAGAACTTACCTAACATTACAAAATTGACCTTGTCAGCAGGAACTGCAACATCTCTTGGAGTCGATCCAGCGTAGGTGGATATGTATTTTGTGGGAGTTGAGGAACTCGAGTAAAGTGAAGGGTTGAGGCAGCTCAACCTGTTCTAAGAGAGAGGAAGGTTGGTGCGGGCTGATCTGATTAAATGGTGGAAGATGATTGCGGGGTAGGTGGGTTGTGCCGAGATGCATATTTTGTTTTCTCTGGCTAACCATAGCGGAGCTCGGGGCCATGCTTTGAAGCTGATTCGCCCGCACATTTGTACCGAGACAGGGGGAAAGGCATTTCCATCCAGGTGTGTGAGGCTCTGGAAATCTTAGTCAGAGGATGTTGTGTTGTCCCAATCCTTGACTGTATTCACGTAGTAGCTAGTAGAGATTTTACTAGCGCTTCAGCGGCACACAGCCTATGCTGCTCCGAACTATTCCTGGGTTTAATCACAGGCTCATGCGCCTTAGAGCGCCAAATATGTTTCATTTTATATTAAAAAGGTAGTTGAAACAGGAAATTATTATTAATTTTACATATACCTATAATATATGTAATTAACAAAAAAAAGACAGAGCCGTGGTCTGCACTACCATTTATCGTAATGGATTCATCATAGTTTTTGATAGAGGTCACATCTGATAAGACAAATCTTTAAGGCATTTCTTCTGAGTTGGCCGCGAGGTCCCTCAAAAAGCATTCCTCAGAGAATGGAGCCAGCATCCTGAGCATGCAGGTACAGATAGCAGTCCCTCCACTCATTGAAGAAGGCGGAACACTCGGCCATTAAATGCAAGACAGTGAGAGGTACGAAGCAGTTGTCTCAATAGGGTTACTGACGCCTCATCCGCACATAGTCGTGAGTCTCGTTTGCCCAATATGCAGGCAGCACAGTAAGACGTCCATTCGGGGGTCGTCAGTATTTGACGAGTGCCACTGTTGGACGGTTTCTTTGATTGTTCGTAGTTTCGTATTTCTCTGCTCCAGCCACTGGGTTTGCCATAGCTCGCGCAGAATTAGTTTGATTAGTGGGTCATAGTTTCGGAAGGGGACTGCACGGTTTGCCGTGGGCAAACCAGCGACGTCAACATGCCCAGACACTAAACAAATACTGACTTTCGATTCACTTGTAATTGTTGTATCGTAGTTACTATTCGGTAGATGGCGGGGTGGATGCTATCGTATGCTCGGATGGCTTGTACTACACTCAATAAGTCAGAGAATATTGCAAAGTTCCTTTCATCGCTGTCTCCAATGAGGAGCAACGGTGCACGCACGCCGACATGCTCTAGCTTAATCAGTCGTAGTGGCCGCGCATTCAACTCGGTCTCCCGTCTTAGAGCCATCAGTGTAGATGTGGGTAGTCACCAAGTTGGTCCCTCACGTGATCCGTGAAGAGAGTTTTTAGTAAGAGGGGATGGGAGTCTTTGTTTTTTGGGTATTGCGTGCAGGGGAAGAAAGTTGAAACTGGTATGCGGCAGGTTGGTTTGTCTCTGAACAGGGCTTGGGCCACCTTAAAGGGCTCGATTTCCGCTATGAAGGAGAGGGCTTCATAGTCACTGGAGGAGGGAAGTGTGTACGGAAAGTCTGCTCCCTCTGCCCGGTCTCGGCACACACTGTCCCAGGCCGGGGATCGAGGGACTTGTTCGACGCGGGCTGAGCACTGATAGGTAAGTTGCGCCCTGCGCTGCTGCAGGCAGGGTTCGCCACTCTCAGCGAGATGACTTGGCATGGGTGGTGTACGGAAGGCTCCGGTGCACAGTGTTCAGTCTCTTTGGACTGATATACGACACAGCCACAGTCTAGTCTCGAGCGTACAAGGGTTTGATAGAGATATAAAAGGGTTTGCCGATCGGCGCCCCACGACAGGGTCGTCAAGTACTTGAGTCTACGCATGCATTGCGTTTTCAGCATCTCGATGTGGGTTTCCATGACAGTCTTCTATCTATTATTATCTAGTATGTCGAGGAGAGTTTAGCACCACATGTGTGATGTCAAGAATACTTCATAAACAACCAGCATTACTTTTGTTAATAATGGCAGCTTAGTTCACCCAAACGACAGAGCTGACTTCGACATATATGTCAATAAAAACTAAAAGCTTATGCAGGTAAAAAAAAATGGATTGCGTAGTCAACAAAAAGCCCACATATGGGATCAGTATACCGGGAAAGGGGAAGATTTAGCTATCTTCAAAGTAAACGTCGCCACATTCATAGAAAGATTCAAAGAGAAGAAGGAAGAAGAACCTTGTAGCTTAGCTGTCAGGCAAAAGAAAGAAATTACGAGAAAATTGTCGCAACTAGGCAAAATAGAAAGCCTAAGGCAAAGAGAGTGGAAAAAGACAGTAGGAAAGTATCATAGGTATGAAATTGAAGATAATCTGAGCATGGAGCGTCCACTGCCACGAGCCGGAACTCGATGCCAGGACGAAAGCAGAGTCAAAATTTGCATTAATATTATTTCTACCGAAACTGTCACTAAGTGACCGATAAAGGACGTAAATATAAATCAGGCAATCGGGACCGGGGGAACGCCAAACTTCCCCTCGGCAAAGGCGTCTGTGCGTACATATCTGGAAGAAGTCTCAGTAATCAACTAATCAGAGAGTATATTGTAAGTTCTTTCACTCATCAGGAACGTGACTGCCAAGAAATATGAACAGGAATGTTAGTGAACTCGTGAAAGAAATTATTCCAAGGTTGTTTTGGGAATACTGAAGAAAATCTAGCACCTGATCTCAGCAAATCAATCCCTCATACAACGTGTCATTCTGAAGCCTTCTAGAGCATTATCTGCATACTGTGCTATTCATTTAAGAGTGTGTTATTTCTGAAGCCACACTATGCTATTGTATGCTCAACTAATGGATCTACGTTCAGCTCGCACGTCTTTCAACTTTAGTAGGTACTTTCATGGGTATCTTGGCTACAAAATTATACCGTGCTTCATAACGGAACAAAGTGCGAGCTCAACAGTTGAGCTTACGATAGCGTAAGTAACAAACAGCAAGAAGAATTAAAATAAATGAAGTAAATGAGAAATTAATAAGCATGGCATGGGAGACACAAAAATGACCAAATGTTCGGTACATCAGCATGGGTAGCGCTATGCGCTAACTACCGTACTGCAAATGAAACGCACAGACACCTTTGCTCCCCTGCGGGGTTTCCAATACCAAAATCTATTATAAAAACAAACATTTATTTTCTAAAATAATGTTTTAAACGCCATGTACAATATGTTGCACACTAGCAGTTGTAGCAAAAAGTTTTCTAGCTTTGCGGGCATTATGCCTCTCTAGCGAACTACATAGGTACAACATCCTATTCACCTAGTCACGTATGTTGATACTAAGATCTTGCCACAATACAAAGGACCTACAGATAGTTAACAATGCCGTACAACACTTAGAAAACTAAGGTAGCGGTTCACTCCACTTTGTAAGCTACTTGATGCAAGTTCGCACCCGGGTCTCAGAGTCCGATAGTCGGCAACTTACTCGATTGACCCTTGTTGGAACCACAACGAAACAGTTATCAGAATAAGTAGCAGCAGTAATAGAAAAACTTATAGTAATGATAATAATAAAAAAAGAGGAGTCAAGAACATATTGCGAGTGAATTCAATAGTCAGGAACAATAAACTGAAGAGAAGATAAAAATGGCAGAGCAACAAATAATAACAAAGACAAAACAAAAGGAGTTTAGAGATCGTCAGTACTTGAGAATTCCAGCAGATTCCATTTCATTAAGATCAATTTTTTGACATTTCACAAAAATACCTGGGGTAAATTGTACGTTAACAGCAAGCTTAACATATATACATAAACTTATAAAATAAACACACACACAAATACTCTTGAGTATCTATCAGTGGAAAACATAACGAGAAGCTTTCCGATGAAATATGTACAAATAAGCTGCAGTCAAACAAACTTTGAACTTTTCTCTTTACGCATTAAAAAAAAACTCAGGTTCTGGGGAATATTATGTAAAAATAATCTGAATATTCGATATGAAGAGAACTAAGTAGAGTAGCTTACCTGAAGAAAATTTTAGCGGCGACATACATGACACTTCTGCACAAAGCATCTCTGAAGTGCAACCAACACAAATCCTATACAAGCAGAAAAAAAATTGGGAGTGGCACGAAGTCCAAAACGTCGAGATCCGTACGTCCAAACAACAGACTATAAACGAACGATCGTAAATAATAGACTTAGTAACTTAACAGTCGACTATGTGTCCTAAAGGGATGGGCACACGGAAAAGAAAACAATGAAAAACCGATAACGTTAGACAAGAGTCCACTTGGACAATCACAGTCAGCCAGTCAGGGCACGCACCACTTCAGAACAGAGCACAACATCCCAACGTCGTTGCACGCTCTGCACCTAATCGTCCCGGTCAGACAGATAAGGACAAGCAGGTACACGCAGCAACACCATGCTGTTCCCAATACAACCGGTTTCTGCTTACGCTAAATCTGGCTGATAGATGTCGGAGAATAGAGTTAAATAACCTACTGAAGTAGTGAAAAAATCAGAAGACAAGAGTTCCAGAATGGAACACGAACGAGATAATTTAAACAATGAATGCCAGAAGGAAACTACGGTATCACAGGATGTCGGCACTGGAAAGAAACGAACGAATAGAGTTAATTTTAATTTCAATTGAAAAATTATCTAACGACTGAAACAGCGCTAAGAAATTAAGAATTAGTAGATAGAATTTTCAGATTCGATAGGGCGATACATATCATAACATAGTGCCCAGTAGTTCAATCACATAATTAGCTAACATGTACAAAAGATATTATTGTTATTATAGTCAGGTTTAATTAACCACTGTACGCACTCAGTGAGTGATCCTAACGATGATGCTAGGTAATTTCCGCCTATTTCGAAATAGAATACAAAAAGACGAAAGATCAACCCACTACACAATTGATATATGCGCTATTCTACAGCTTGTTTCATTATTAGCTACTTACATTGCTACTAACAACCATATTTTAATAATGGCAGTGATGTGTCAATTGTAACATGGAGCAACTGGAATTTCTAAACAATAACAACGAGGAAAAACGACCAGCGCAGAAGAAATAAAGACAGATGTTATGAACTGTGTAAAAGTAGAAAACTGTAAAATTATGTCAACCTGACCACACACCCCAAGTGGGGAAATTTTCACGCAGTGGTTCGTGCTGCAATTAGATGCCCACTAGGCCTGAGGAGCGCACAGCTGCAATCGACCACAGCTTGTAGGTGCTATAGCGTTAGAAATGGAAGGCTCACATGAGAACTGTGACCATCCGACTACCAGCTCCATCTCTACTTAGTTCGGTACCTCCACAATGGAATGAGACTGCCAGAAATGCTGATGTTGCTATCAGAGTATCGCAAAAATTCGCCTGTTTAATGGGGAGGTGAGCATATGAACTTCAACGCAACACTCTTAGCATCTCAGCCCTCAAGGTATATAAACGTTAGAATATTTCCAAGTAACGGACGGTCGTCGATTACTTGCGTCAATGTTTACAATTGTAATAGAACAATACAGAAAGTGACTTACATTGCCAGTAATAATGCTAAAGGTAAAGTCAATTTAGACCACACTCTCACCTGGAAACCCACATGCACTGGTTTGTGCTGCGGGTATGGGCCCACTGGCCCCAAATGAGTAAGTGTAGTTGCAGTCGACCTCGGGTCACCAAGAACTATGGCACCAATTTGACGAAAGGAACAAATGACCCGAGACCTCCCCACCCCCTCATCTCTGAGGAAGGCAGTTACGCTACGGCGTCGTGCATCCACACACAACTGCCGAGTCAGCACACCAAGATTTACAAAGAGCTCGCTGCCTGGCTGGGCATCAAACCTGCGAGCGATACAAGGTGTTAGAGCTGAAAACGGAAGCATGCTGCTACCGTGCCAGTAGTAATAGCAACAGTAGAAATTTTACTAGGGTTTTAGGGGCATGCTGCCTATATCGCGCCAAACTATTCCTGTGTTTTACCACAGGCTCGTGCGCCGCTAGGGCGCGAAATATGTCTCATTCTATATTAAAAAGTAGTTGTAAGGAGGAAATTATTATTAATTTTACATATAGTATATGTACTTTGCAAAGAAAAGGGTAGAGTCATAGTTGACGGTAGTATTTATTGTGATGGATTCATCACAGTTTGTGATAGAGGTCACATCTGATAAGTCTTAAGGGCATTTCTGTTAAATTGGCCGCGACGTCCCACAGAAAGCATTCCTCGGAAGTTGGCGTCAGCATCCAGTCCATATAAGCGCGGATAACAGTCCATATAAGTCCGGATAACAGTCCCTCCGCTCGTCGGAGAAGGTAGTCAATGTTAATAAATGAAGGGAGACTAAATGGCCGATTAAACCCTAATTATATACTTTGACCGATACGGTAAGAGTTTAAGTGGCCAGGCGAGTCGTGGGCGGTTTTTTTGAGGGCCAGGAGTTGGAGTTGAGAACTGGCTAGGAGATGAAATTTCTCAATCAATCTCCGCGATCCTCCTGTTGAGTAGCAAGCTATGACACAGAAAGCGTCCCAGCACGGAGAACATGATATACGGAGCTACTTACACGCAGGGTTGCAGAGTAGGAGCATTTGGGGATTAGGTGGCTCCTAGGAATACTTTGTCCATTTGATTTTGCAACCCTATTCTATGTAACCGCTAAAATTTCCGAGGAGTCAAGTATGAGTTTTCGTATTCCAATTAACAAAACTGCAGCGTTTTATTTCTATGAAAACCTTGATGGCATTTCCAACAGTGAATACAAAAATTTTGGTGATACTGAAACGTCGCAAGTAGACCCAAGCACAAAGCTGTCACGAGAAATAAAAAGTCGTTTTCTAAGTGACTACAAGAACAGTTCCACGAGACGAATTCCAGTTAAAAGGCTTAACCAAATCAGAAAGTGGGAAACCGTCAATCGAATACAATGAAGTTATTGAAGTACAGTAAAAGCTATGAGACTGCATTCACTGCAATGACCACGAGAATCAATTCACGCAAGAGGCACAATATTACATCAGTTCATTTAGCGTACCATTTTTATGTAGAATTAGTAATAAGAAACCATTGGCCATGACACTCATTCCTAAAATGAAAGCGACCCATGGATTTCGAACGGACGAGGTACCATAAGCAGGAGCATTGATGGCCTGAAGCGCCTTGGAAGACAGAGTTTTCCCGCTTAAAATACTAAGGTCGTCATCACTGAGGTCATGCTGGCTCAAACGACTCAGGGCTCGCATGCTTTGCAGGTCATCCAAGGGAGACCTGGCGCGGTACATGTCCAACTGATGTGCCATGAGGCCTGATGCCGCACTAGAATACTGCGAGGGTACCATGGATGGTGCACCACTGAGCACAGAAGGGCAGTCAGTAGCAGCGTAGCCATTAAAAGATGGATACATGTTCCTCCGACGCAGAGAACCGGCAGTCGAAGCCAAGGAATTAAACTCTGTGTTTTGTGAAGTTTGGGACGACGTTTCACAGGCTTCAAAGTTCCAAACAAAAGCAGGCTCCGAGGCTACGGAAACACGATCATTAACAGGCGGCCGTGGTGCTACGTTAGACTCACCCGTCACACCGCCGGAGGAGTGGTCGTCACTGCCATGGGACACGAAGCCAGAACTCTGGCTGGAGGGCCGTGACGGCGGGACAGCGTTGCTTACAACAACAGGACTGTTAGGAATCTGATTTTGTATGTTTGGCACGCGCTTGGCTTTGCTGGGGCTGCCCCAATAGCCGCCAGCAACCCAAGATGACTGAGTGATGTCATTGGGCTTTTGTGTGTACCCCGCTTGCTGCTGTGACCTCAGCACCATACCCCTGCTGTTAGAATTTCCGTCGATGATATTGCTGCGAGACAGGAAACTGTTGTTAAGGACACCATTACATTTCTTACTCTTTGGACTTATATTCAAGTCTTTTAGTGACGTGTTGAGGGTATCAGCAAGATTGCTGGGCTTCAAGGCAAACTTTTGTTGCATAGAACTTTGGTTTATCCACATGGAGGTAGATGATGAGGATGGACCAGGCGCAACAAGCTGAGGGGGCGTGCGCCTGAATGGGTTTTCGGCTTGTCCCTGAGGAGTTGCACTCAGAGGACCACCAGCTGCCCCAACTCTCTGGGCAACAATGGGTGTGGAGGGAAGAGGGCGCGACATCGACGCTAAGGCTGGAGCACAAGCAGACGGTGCAACGTTGGAGGCAACCAACTGGCCTGTTGGTGCCGCCAAGGAAGTTGGTGAACTGGTGAATGAGCCTTGTGAGGAATTCATGCTGCCCTCAGTCAGCTGACTATCATCGTAGGACCTAAGAGACAAAAAGATTCAACCTCTATAATACATAAAATACAGTAGGACACAAAAGTAATATTCTTTCAGTGACATCAAGAGAAAAATANGAAAGAGCCTTGTGAGGAATTCATGCTGCCCTCAGTCAGCTGACTATCATCGTAGGACCTAAGAGACAAAAAGATTCAACCTCTATAATACATAAAATACAGTAGGACACAAAAGTAATATTCTTAGAGTGACATAAAGAGAAAAATATTAACAGTCCTTCCGTGGGCAAGCATGACCGCACTGCCACTGGCTCTGTTCATATACAGTACAGTAGGTAATTCATTCCTAACAATTCCTCAAATTGTTCAGTTTTGGGGCGTGGTACTGAAAGATATGTACTGTAGGTACTTTTAGGTAGCTGCCTTTCTTCTCACGCGACTTTTCACTCATTTCTGAAAATGAAGTCAACTTAAATAACCAGCATCTCACCTCTGCGCAGTCCGAGGAGACAGCGGCGTCCTGACGACGCAACGCTGGGGGACAGCAGGAGGCTTCCCATACAGCCACAGAACTACTGCCATCGCGGCAATCGTGTATAACAGAACCTGTAAATGTGGAAGGTAAATCCATTAAGAGCTGTGTTCGAGACCGTAACTTCTCACTAGGGCAAATGGTACACAGTCAGAGTTAGCTACAGAATCAGGGGTTTTTCGGTGGAGTCCAACACACGTTGCTCCAAAGAGGAGCTGCAGCCAAGATAAGATTTCTTAGCTTCAACTTCCAAAGCTAAATACCAGTATTATATACCACAGCACTTCATATTTTAAACTTATTGATTAAAAATTTAAGAGACCATCCAAAATACAAAGATAAATCAAACGACCCTTCAAAACTTAATAAACACATTCCTTAAATTACACACAACTGACACAAGCATAAATTTATCAAGCTTGCAATCTGATTTTGTTCAAAATTAGCTAAATGCTAATTATGCTAAGAAGTCGAAACCTCAGAATACTCTGAGTTGAACACCAGCCAGATTCAGGAGTTGAATCCTTTACTTACAACTCCGCAAGCCTACACTTCCTAACAAAAACCAGATCATTACCCTTCATAGAGCATTAGCAGTAGTAGCAGAATAGGATTGTAGCGCTTCAGTAATTATACCTTCATCAGGCCGAACGTCTCTTGTACTAGACACAACACGATGATCATTACACCTCGCTTTCTAAATCCATCACGTCATTCCAAGCATGGTTTAGGCTCTCAAAGCAATTTAACTAGCACATAAAAAGCAATCATATACACAAAATGAAACGTCAAACAAAGCAAAGCACTTGCAGCTAGAAATATTTCAGCACACTCACTCGCATCATCGCTTAGTGATAACCACTTCAGGCTGTGATGAACCACTATTACATCAGTTAGCTCTACTCTAAGCAGTCCATTAAGGACGTAAACACGGTACCTTGGTACCCAATATCTGTTGCTGGGTAATGAACTGCAGCAGCAGAGGAGACTCCTGCCAGGACGCAAGGGCGAGGATGAGCACGAAGGATATGCAGGCAACTGCATCAGAACTCTGAACAAAGTAGAAAGAAAAATATTTTCTACAGCACATAATAAAGAACATGAACAAAATCATATTTTTTGACTTTTCGCAATTTACAAATGACTAGCCTTGCAAGTACTGTACCTACGTAAAATGTTTTAAACAGTACAGTAAATTAGCGGATATAATTTCGCATGCTGATACATATTTTTGTTATAAAAATTGCCATTAGTACCCGCACAGATGAAATGAAGATATTTGCTAACAATGAAGAACCTCTCATTCACTGAGGTTATACTGGAGCACGACAATGCATTTCAACTATGTATGACTTAGCTAGTGCTTTCAAGTATGAGCTAATGAGGCTACGGCATCATGTTAATCACATACTTCACTACTTACATAGCACAGTCTACATCTCCGTATTGTTAATAAGATACATCTTACTAAACTTTGCTACAGCTGATTCTATCATTAAATAAACTTACCTAGACCAGGAGCTTGAACATTCTAAAAAAAATTAATGAGCCTGCATAGTTTATCAAGTGGGGGCCTGAGGTCTCCGGCAATATACTTATTGCCAATTGATAAATTCAACGCTTTTCCCACAATTGTCAAGTACTGTGAAGTCACGGAGTCTCAGCCTGAGAAGAACACTATGGAAAATTACAGTACCATGGGACAAAAATTTCAACAGGGTTTTCCTTGCCCTGTATCTCTTAGGGGTCATCAGATCTTTTGGGGATCTCAATCCTCCCCCCCCCCCCCAATTTGAGTCAAAGGTTGCCATTTGTTCAATGTTTGTAAAAATTGTAGGTTTCAGTAAATAGCCTAAAGTAGGTTCACTGTTAAATTTTAAGGGNGCAGCTAGAAATATTTCAGCACACTCACTCGCATCATCGCTTAGTGATAACCACTTCAGGCTGTGATGAACCGCAGCTAGAAATATTTCAGCACACTCACTCGCATCATCGCTTAGTGATAACCACTTCAGGCTGTGATGAACCACTATTACATCAGATAGCTCTACTCTGAGCAGTGCATTAAGAACGTAAACACGGTACCTTGGTACCCAATATCTGTTGCTGGGTAATGAACTGCAGCAGCAGAGGCGACTCCTGCCAGGACGCAAGGGCGAGGATGAGCACGAAGGATATGCAGGCAACTGCATCAGAACTCTGAACAAAGTAGAAAGAAAAATATTTTTTACAGCACACAATGAAGAACATGAACAAAATCATATTTTTTGACTTTTCGCAATTTACAAGTGACTAGCGTTGCAAGTACCTACGTAAAATGTTTTAAACAGTACAGTAAATTAGCGGGTATAATTTCGCATGCTGATACATATTATTGTTATAAAAATTGCCATTAGTACCCGCACAGATGAAATGAAGATATTTGCTAACAATGAAGAACCTCTCATTAACTGAGGTTATACTGGAGCACGACAATGCATTTCAACTATGTATGACTTAGCTAGTGCTGTCAAGTATGAGCTAATGAGGCTATGGCATCATGTTAATCACATACTTCACTACTTACATAGCACAGTCTACATCTCCGTATTGTTAATAAGACACATCTTACTAAACTTTGCTACAGTTGATTCCATCATTAAATAAACTTACCTAGACAAGGAGCTTGAACCTTCTAAAAAAAATTTAATGTACCTGCATAGTTTATCAAGTGGGGGCCTGAGGTCTCCGGCAGTATACTTATAGCCAATTGATAAATTCAAAGATTTTCCCACAATTGTCAAGTATATACTGTGAAGTCACGGAGTCTCAGCCTGAGAAGAATACTATGGAAAATTACAGTACCATGGGATAAAAATTTCAACACGGTTTTCCTTGCCCTTCATCTCTTAGGGGTCATCAGATCTTTTGGGGATCTCAGTCCCCCCCCCCAATTTGAGTCAAAGGTTGCCATTTGTTCAATGTTAGTAAAAATTGTAGGTTTCAGTAAATAGCCTAAAGTAGGTTCACTGTTAAATTTTAAGGAGGTCCAATCAAGCCAAGCACACTTGAGATGGCCCCAAAATTCGATCCTGCTACCCAATATGGAATACTATTTTGGTGATCGCAAATACAATCAAGTTGGGACAAACTTATAACCCACAATAAAGTAAAGGACCAACATTTCGGTGTGGCGTTTCACACGCACATCAAAGCTGAAGAGTGCAGCTTGACTTGCCCTCGAAGTGTCAATACATAATCTCTGAAAACATCACTTACTTTTAGGTTATGCTTGCCAGCAACAGCAACAGCCGCCAGCTGCAGCAGTAGCAGCAACACAACACTTCCTGGCTCGTGAGTTATGGCCTGCTGGCCCAAGTTGTGCCCCAGCAGTTCCAACAACGCCTTGATCTGCAGACCAGATATTAGACAGAAATATCCTAAGTCCAGAAATGAAAGTGAAAGACTTAAAGAAAACAAAAGATGACAAGATGGGTTTAACATAAATAGGAAGCTCGGTACATTAATTTATACATATATTTACATTCCAGAGACTATTTCAATAACGTCGCAATACAAATAATGAGCGTAGTCTACAATAGGTAGGTACAGTACGTTTGAATACTAAAAGCTCTAGACTACTACTTACGGAAGAAACAGTGGCATTGTCCAAAGTGGGAAGATGGCTAGCAATGGTAGAGTTTCCGGGCTTGACAGCAAAAGCGCTACTCCAGAAGTTCTGAGCTCCACTCACAAGAGCACAGAGCAGATAGATTGTTAAAACGAAACACATCAAGCGCAGAAGTGCAGTAATAAACCTAGACTGCAGTGATAGACCAGATTGTAGAGGTGTCTGTAAAGCACAAAACAACCGGTTATACTAGCTACTAACAACCAGGGTTGCGGATTCTAATGGATCAAATTCAATTCCTACTCCTTGGAAACAGTCAGTTTCAACTCTGACTCCATGAATCTTAAAAATGTCCCACTCCTAACTCAATTTCTTAACAAAATAGGTCTGGCTCCCAAGAATGTACGATTCTTGATTACAAAGACTACACAAATAACACAAGATATTACAAACGTGCTTTAGAATGGAGTACAAAATATATTTAAGCCAAGCAAAAGAAGCCATAAATGAATATTATATTCCTGATAATATGAAGAAGATAACTTAGTTAGGTCTGCCCATCCTTTACTATGGGGAGCAGCGACCCCAGGGGATTTGTGTAGGTTACCTTAGCCATAGCTAGGCCTAGAGAACATCTATCTTTAATGCAGACTTCACTTTTTTCCATTTTAATACTTCTACTGATGTTATTCTTTGCTGTTCTACACCTTCTTTCCCGACTTGCTGTTCCCGTGTGCTTTGAATCTTTGTGGAAACAGCCTCATGCATGGGTTCCACGTTTCTATTGACATTCTATGAACCTTTTTTCCTCAGTGAGATCACCTTAACCTTAGCAGAGGAAACTGAGGCTCACGGCTATTGAAGTGGGGTTGGTCCACAATTCGACAGAATATTTTTAGTGTTTCATGAACCAGAGAAAGGCTATAAGTCATACAAAGCTAACTCCTAGAAAGAACAAGTGGTTTCTCTAAATTAGTAAGCACCATGTAACTTAACCAACTGCTAGTGAAAATAAAATGACATGAGACACAAGTTCATATGCAACAGGCTAGGAAGCTACCTACTACCTATGTAAATATAAATTTACGATGCTCAAGGATGTGTTACCTACCAATAAATTTTTCAAAACTGATGATTGTTTCATCCGCCAGTTGATGAACTTTGGCTTTAGCCAGGAATCCTGTTCATTTAATGTGCAGTGGAGAGTCTTGCTGCATAGTGGACATAGCTCGCCATACAGCCTCTCCAGACGACGCCTGAAACAAGACGTGTAGAAGCAATGATCAAATTCTAAACCAAAATGTAACAAATAGCGTTGGTGGTGGTGAGTTGTGCCACTTTTGGTAGTAGGGTGAGCCGAGACAATTTCTGAACCCTTCATAAAATTTCGCCCCTTCCTTACTCAACTACCTTTTATGAATCAATTTTTATAGCCTAGGCCTACCTATAGCATTTGTAGCCAAGTCATGCACCTATAAAATAAGCCCACTCCTATCTATGCTTTCCAGACTTTTTTTGTTTCAACTCACCCCATCTGGCGGGGCGTCTCAACTCACCCTGACCGATGCTAGCTATATCATTAAAATGCAAGAAAGGAAAACTAAAACCTAATATACAGAGGAATTTTATGATTTCGCGCAAACATGAGCAATAAATATGAATAAAGACAATTTAGATATTTGTGTTTTTGCTTTATTCTCTGCTTACTGCTTTACTGTATTTCAAACGCCTAACTTAAAATTAGTTATTTGTATTTTTAAACGCTGCTGCAAGCTTGAGTTGACACAAAAGTGTTCTAACCTCTTTTCTATGGAGTGTTCAAAGAAGAAAGCAATGTGGTTACAAATAAAATTTAAAATGTCTCAGATAATTGACTGTGGCTAGAGTTACATATAGGCCCCCTTAGAGGCAAAACTTCTCCAACTGAAGTATCGGAATAAGCATAGTTCAATAATGGCAGTAGGTAGAATTACATAACAGACAATACATACTTACTCATAAACTTCAACTTCTTCATCAAATTTATCTGGATGTGAAGGAACAAATTCAGACAGAGCTTTTACTTTCATGGCCTGGTATAGGTTACATGTTTGGCACAGTCCATTGCCTAGGGCCAGGCCTGGTGTTACAGTACTGCTATTTTGTTTCCATTGCAATTTTACTTGATTAGCTCTTGATGAAGGTGAGTTGAGGCGTTCACAATACTGAGCAGGCATGTCACAATTGTAATCACCATCCTGGAAAGAAAAATCATGCTGGTGACAAGTGAAACTGCAGAATGCTAGTGACTAGTGAAACTGCTGAATGCTATTGACAAGGAAAACTGCAGAATGATAGTGACAAGTGAAACTCCTAAATGCTATTGAGAAGGGAAACTGCAGAATGCTAGTGACAAGTGAAACTGCCGAATGCTATTGACAAGGGAAACGGCAGAATGATAGTGACAAGTGAAACTCCTAAATGCTATTGACAAGGGAAACTGCAGAATGCCAGTGACAAGTGAAACTGCCGAATGCTATTGACAAGGGAAACTGCAGAATGATAGTGACAAGTGAAACTGCAGAACAACCTTCAATTCTTTCCCTATAGTTAGCTTGACCCAACCCCATTGTGCCCTGCCAGGATTTCAGCTGTGGGCTTGGTGATGGACAGAGCAATCTCTGGGAATATACCTACCTACTGGGAATATAGCTACCTACTTTGCTGAGCAAAAAAAAACTATAAAAATGGTAATGTACAGTTGTCTTTGAAATAATACAAAAGTGGCCAAAGTCATCCTTTCAATAAAGCTAGCATTTATTTAGTAGCTAGCAAGAACATAAAAGACTGTCCACTTACCAACGCTCAAGCTTAGTTTCTGCTTCCTGAAAATACAAATGGCTATTATTGAACAAATCCTATAAGAGACATGCCACCTATAGCTATTGCCATGGAACTAACCTCACTGAAGCCATTATATTGCTTGCAGTTGGGACACACAAAGCAGTTCTTCCGTTCAAAGGAATGCCAGCTATTGGTGTTACAAAACCAACAATTGACCTTCACGGAGAAGTAGGGCCTGAAATTGAAATACAGTATTAGTACCGTAAGGTTGGGTTATTTCGCCACGTGGCAAAGTTGTCGTTTTTCTTAGTCATTGTGGCAGAAGTTTCAACAGCAAAAAATGGTAAAAGGCCCAATTCAAAGGCGACAGAATTGTCAATTTGAGACAAAAAGCAAGCCCCTAAGATAAATATTACAGAGTCAGTTGGACGTTGAGGTTGAGTAGGGTAGAACAGGGTGATTTCGCCGCAAAAGCAGTTTTTTAATGTCACAAAAATATGGTGAGGATAATGGCCAATGTTAGTGCAGTTTATAGCTATACATTCAGGGTTTTGGCCATAAGTGTGCAGTATTGATTTTTTTTTTCTAAAAAATTTTTTTACGTGTAGACTAATAAGGACTTAAAAAAAAGTAGTATGTGTGGCGAAAACACCCTGCTATTGGGGTGTTTTCAACACCCTGCTATCGGGGTGTTTTCGCCACCCCCATTTTTTGTTAGGGTAAACGGGGTGATTTTGATTTTTGCCGCGGGTGTTTTTTATTACTATTAAAAATTGTCATTCTTATTATTTACTGCCCTTCCCCCTACCTATAGCATTACAATGCATCTTAAATAGCCTAATTTGATCCTTAGTAACTCCTCTACCACTGGACACTTCCAGATTTCCTGTAAGTCAGTTTTATTTTGAGATATAGGCTCTATAAGGAAAAAAAAAAACACCCGCGGCGAATTCACCCCGCAGCAAAATCACACCGTCTTAACCTACACAACTTTGATGTCCCACTAACTCAATTTGTCTGAGGGGCTTGTTTTTTGTTGCAAATTGAAAACAATTCTGTCACCTTTGAATTGGACCTTGTAGCTACCATTTTTCTGCTATTAAAACTCTTGCTGCAATGACTAAGAAACTGACAACTTTGCCACATGGCAAATAGTTAGAATGTTCCAATGAACACTTTTGCAGTGGTGAGCGGTAGCCAGAGTATCTCTGTCGTTTGCACCAACATCGCGCGCTTCAGCGTTGCTCCAGACAGGAGGATCATTTCG
>LQNS02278098.1:2149506-2169117 GCA_001587735.2 Parhyale hawaiensis | reverse complement strand
AGAGCTGGGCTAGAGATACTACATATTCCCTTAAACTGTATCTAGATATAGGTACTAGATGCAGTTTTTAAAATGTATCTAGGTACAGATACTAGATACTTGAATGTATCAATGGATACAATGCTAAATATTTTTCTATTTACAACTGCATTCATTATTTTTAAAATTACGTTTGATTTAGAATCACGTAATTTAGGTTTACATTTTTTAAGTTCTTCAAATATGATTTTATATTGACTTTTACATACCTATTTACCTCAGCCAAAAGGCCACGTAATTGTCTAACTGGTCATGTTTGTCTTGTCATCAGATATCTCATAACGTAATAATGTTTAAATTTTCATAGGAAAACACATATACCATAGGGTCCTTTTTTAAACGTAAAGGCAAACCTTCCCCACCACTTCTGTCGAGTGTTATCTACAGTTACAATTGCCGGGGTTGCAATGCCTCGTACATCGGCCAGTGGACAATATTTCAAAGCCCGTATTGACCAAGATTTTGTATGTCTAGCCGAACCGGTCTACCACTTTTGAAACCCTCACATTCAGCTTTCCGCCTACACGCTGAGCAAGACAACCATCCCATCAGCATGAATGACTTCTCCATCATAGACTCGTCGTGACCCGATTTAGGCTGATTTCAGTAGCTTTCTACCGATTTCGGTGCTTAGGGTGACCCGATTTCGGTAGCTTTCGTTTGAATTCGGTGTTTAGGGTGACACGGTCTAAAACAGGAAGCAAAGAGCGTAACGGGAGGACTCTCGAAAAATTAGCACCAAAAAGTGACGTCACCATCGACAAATCTATGGCTGAGCAGCCTTGGAGTATTTTAGCTAATTTAACCATAAAAATCGTCTTAACTTGCGAAATTCATCTCTAGCGTATAAATAGATGAAGGTAATATATCCTAATTTAGCAATAATCTATAGAAAATTGCAGTGCATGTTGGTGGAAACTTTCACAGCACTAGTGCCGAATTTGTTCCCTTTCGGCGACCTGATTAAACTTCTTTTCCTTGATTGAAGCCTTATTTACACTTCATATTCACTTCACAGTGCTCTTTACAGAATATATTTGTTTCTTACCAACAAATATAAGCACCATTACAGCCAATTCTGCACTCGAGAGAAACCACAGAAACAGTTTGCCTATTGCTCGAACTTTCTGTACTTGGCGACATTTTTCGGTATTTTGCAGATCAAGCAGCTGGCCAGTCATGAGCGGGAGATTGAATGAAATAAATCGAAAAAATACGGTGACATGTTCAAGAAAACCATGTACGAATGCTTGAGGTCCCACACCTAAACACTTCGACTCGTCGATGTGATGTAAATTTGCTACTTGCGGTCACGGCTATGCTTTATTTCATTCCTATTGAGTCCTCCAGTTGCATTCTTTGCTTCCTGGTCTAAAATGTTATCCTGCCGTGTTGCGAAGAAATCAACTTCACTGACTAAAGTAGGTCAACTGCCTGACGAAAGAGGGTTTCTTTTCTCTCATCAATTGTGCATGCAAGTTTTTTGCTAATCTAAAGCTACTGTACGTTTGAAGATATTTTATCAAGTACGTCTGGATGTAGTCAGTTTAGGAAAGGAAAGTTGAAGTCACATGTAATGCTTGGACTGTACTCACTTTCAAGGCTACTGCAATGCGTCTGAATTTGATCAAGCAACTTCGCAAATTTCTCAAGAGCACAAGTCGGCGGTAAATTGCACACCACACAAACCAGATTTTTTTTCTATTTTTAGCTGTACAATTTGAGACTTTAGCGTATACTATTAGAGAATTTCTGCAAAAAAGTAGGAGCCAAACTGTTCTTTCGCATACAACGCTACTCTGCCTCATTTGTGAGTTTCGCGGTCATACCTATGCAGAGTATAGTTTTCCATTTTACCTTAGCATCACAAATATTGTCATTTACGCGAGCTTCAATAACTGTTAGGAAGAGTGAATTTGCTTCACTCGAGCATAGTGCAACTTGCCGTAAGTCCGTGGCATTCTGTGAACAAATTCTTTGTACAAGATTGCGAAATAGTTGCCTAAGGTGCAAATTCAGAGGGATGAGTGTAGGCCCATTTCCTTTGTAGCTTTCGAGCAATTCAAAGCAAGTTGCAGCCCAGTGCCCCAGTATACCTATTCACTACTGCTATATGTAACGCTTCTATTTTTCTAAAAACTTCACATTAAATGGTGACGAGTTCAACTCTAAAGTCAAAAGTATGAAATGAATTTGTCTCACAATTACAACGATGGTTAAGGAGAACTTACAACTTTTGCAAGCCTTGCTCCGGAAAGAGCAAAAGCATACGGACGCGAACAAAACCGTGAGGGAGGAAAGTCGTTAGGCGTTGTTGAGGAGGGCCGCGGGGGACAACTGGGCGTGAATTCTTCTCTCCGATGAGAAATTGTTTGTGATTAAATAAGTTTGCAAGCGTCAACGTGACAAATGACAGGGTTTGGCGCCAACAGTTTCTGAAAATTGTACACGCGTTCAACATAGCCAGAACCCTCGATGAGTCATGGTTTGGGCCGGAATTTGCGCCGCTGGCAAAACTCCCCTCATTTTTGTTGAAGAAGGAATGAAAATCAGTCAAAAAACCTACCAAAAAGATATCTTGGAAGTTGTGGTACCTTTCTGAGCACAAAGTCACTTTGGAGACCAGCACTGGATCTTCGAACAAGATTCTGCTCCTGCTCCTAGGGCTAAAGGAACTCAGGACGGATGCCGTGCGAATTTTCCTGATTTCATAACCAGTCAAGAATCGCCTGACCTGATCCCTGTGGTTTATTCCGTTTGGTCGATCTTGAAGGTCAAAGCCAATGCCAATCCTCACGAAAATTTTGACTTTCTCAAAAATCCTTGTTGAGGGAATGCGGTAAAATGGGCAAGTAAGTACGAGTACTGCGGCCTACAGCTGAAAACTTTTGCAAACGCTTCAAACTCCAAGTCAAAGCTAAAGCCGGAAAATTTGAAAGCCTTTTCCAATGTTACTAAGTGATTCATTACCTTCATGTTAAGACCATGTATGCTACTTTTTGTTCCGCCGTTTATTGAAATATTCGTTATAACAGCTGTCTCCATTAATTTTTGTTACCCTGCATTTAACTTTTATCCACACTTGAAAATGGTATTAAAATGTTAGCCATCAGTTCAGTTTGCTCAGTAAATGCCGATAGTTAAGTTTCAGGCATCTGTTCAAACTTGGGAGAATCAGAATTCAAAATTATTTGCAAGTGTGGGCTATTTAAATGGATACCGAAACCTATGCGAACGCGGAAATGACGAAACTCGTTCTTTTGACTAACGTGCGTAGCAGTTTTTAGCGCAAATTTGCCGACTCAGCACGCCGGGCCGCACTAAGACAAGGCCGCCTAAGACCTCTCGGCTCGCACGTCGCTTGATCGCGGCATCTTTAGTGCACCAGCCAAGCACGCATGACCTGCTGCTATTTTGGGTAGCCTATACGGGCGAATACGGTATTATCTGATGAGATTGAATAAAATTGAATAGTAAAGTTTCCAAAAATTCTCAAACTTTTCTTAAAGTTCCGGAATGTATAAAGAACTGTCCCGCGAAGAAGTTAGACGTTGCGGCTCAAATACTCTCAATTTTCAGTACTGATCGTAACACTAGAGCATTCTGAGAGCGCATATGCCGCCGCCAAGCAAGGCAATGTTAACGAAAAATTTAAAATTGTCTTGAAACTAATGTCTCAGTTTCATCATCTCCAAAATATGGTCATTTGTGCCTTTTCACAGTCATAGCAGCTTTTGTAATTTTTGATGATCTGTCCGTAACTTTTTGATTTATGTTCCAACAAACATTTGATAAACATTAGTCAAACGCAAGCGGACAAACCAATCATCAAAAAAATTCAATCATTTGTGTCTTATATCATTTCTAGTACCTAATTCCTACAAATTTCAAGAAGATCTGTTCCAAATTTTTTGAGTTAAGTTACCGATAAACATAAAATAAACATAGAGGCAAACAAAGAAACGGAAAAATAGGCCTAACAACTAGCAACCCCTACAGATCCTGCAAATTTCATTCACATCGCTCCATAAATTTTTTGAGTTATGCTACCTAGAAAAAAGTTGGCTGACAAAAAAACAAACGTTTGAACGGACCTCCAACAGAAGTTAATCACCTGCGCCTCCTAACATACCTTACTTATCAATCCCTGTAAACTTAGTGAAGATCCGTCCATAAGTGTTTGAGTTACCTTGGTAACGAGCAAACAAACAAACAAACAGATAAACTCAGCAAAACATAACCTCCTTGGCGCCGTTGGCGGAGGTATAAATGATGATCTAAGTGGTTTTTAACTCTCGAGAAAAGCATAACTACGTCCGCCTTGTTATCATAAAAAATCTTTATAATGTTGAACTAAAATGGGGACACTATTATAACATCCGATTCGATTTACTCAGCAAGAGTAGTTGCCCCCTCTGGCTTTCTTCAATGCTGCTGTCAGGGATGTTTATCACTCGCGTAGAGAGTGAGCGAGGTGATAATGTTTTCGTTGAAATTTCAAGTATACATAATTGTATATATATATTTGTATAGTTGTCTGTACAACCAATAAGAGGTCGAAGGAGTCGAGCACTCTTCATAATTTTTTGTAGGAGTTTGGTGGGTTGACCTAGATGTGACCCATGCCAAGAAACCAGACCTAGCTGACCATAAAAAAAGATGGCGGTGAATTTTCCTGCACCGGGACGAATTTGCCTCGGGCGCGGCAGATCGTCTGGAGAATGGGGCGTTCTATTTCTTTCCTATGTTATTATTGTAGAGCTAATCCATGGAAGGAATGCGGCTGTGCCCTAGCCTCGTTCATTAAAAATGATTCCTTTGAATTACCCCCTACCGCGGGTGATGGTCTTACGCCACCGAGGCGTTCTAGTTTAACAATGATAATGCACTTGAGGAGGCATTAACGAAGCTACCCATCGATTTATAAGATTATTTTCCATGACGACCAGAAGTAGCGATACGATCGACTGCGCACGTGTTGCTAAGCTGCGGCAGCGACAACACTGCCCTGGTGCCTCCACACGACGTCGTGTCTCTTGCTTAACAGTGGTTTAAATCGGTAAAAGAGTTATTCTAACGAACAATTTCATCCTGTCGATGGTGAGTAATCAAAATCGTGAGAATTGAACGATAAACATAGCATAAAATATATCTATGATGCTGGATCGATCAGTAATCACAGGTGTGCTGAGTAATGTACCTGTAGACATGTACTGTATAGAATGATGATGTCGACCTTGGTAGGTATGATATTGATATGCATAGATAATTTAAGAAGTAAATGAAAGAAGCAACAAAACTCATGTATTACTCATTAGGATGGAGTGCCCAACATATGAGGAGTGTAGTACCCTGAGGTATTCATTCGTAGAGCTAACAGAGGGACGACATTCACTGATGGCCTTTAAATTTACACTCATGAATAGTCAGTATTGACCCGTAGGCCGCAAGCAGATACGTAATACAAGTGATACAATTTTTCACAGATGTATTAACAGACAGATTTGTTCAAAATATATTATTCTAGATATGATAAACATTGGAAATAGAATAAACGAATTAGAAGAAGAAATACAGTACGCATTTCTAATTAAACTTGGACATTTTTACTTCCACTTCGCATAATGACATGGGCAATTTTTATTTTTATCTGTGTATCATAGTCCTTTGGAACCATCAAAAGGAATGTGCCGTAGTGTGCAATGCCCGTACGATTCTAAAATGCTTTACGGAAGTTAAATTACAACCTCGTAGCTCCTTTTAAATGTTTATAAGTAGTGAAGACCTCCCCCCCTCCCCACCAGGGGAAAAATAGATGTTTTACTATTATTTATTGCAATTATTTGAGGAAGAAAAACAACGACAGATAACTCCAATGCTTCGATTAAAAAAATAAAGTAAAGCAACAGTCCCTTTACAATAGAGTAAATGAATTTCTGCCTAATACTATATATCGGGATAGAAATATTGACCAAGCAAGCAATCATTAGAGTTTGTATTATTGAATACTGGGCTGTGTTCAGGTTACACAATTCGACATCGAGCGCCTAGAGCGAGCCCGTCGAGAGTCTGAGAGCACGTCCGACTCCGCGGAGTCGCTATTCGACGGAAACTATCTCGCGGGCACATCCCTGGCGAGGACCCAGCGACCCAGCAGAGACTACCTCGGCCCATCACTGACTGAAGTGCTGTTCCCCTCACCCGTCAACATGGGAACACCTTCCAAAAAAGACGCGTCCCAAGGGTGGCACCAAGATATTACCATGTGGGTGATGAAGTTTTTGTACACTATGATGGCGTGGGTGCTCACGTACGTTGGTGTGCAGCAGGCTGAGCGTCACGACGCCGCCGTGTGGATTGTAAGTTGCGCATGTTCGATTGGGCGCTGAACTGAAGCCTTCGAGGTTTGAATTGTTCAAAACTTGAAGCAGGTGCGCTGGCTTCGATCCTCTGAACTGAGGTTCAGGCGTTGACCTTCTATTGGTTACTCTTGAAGCTTCCAAAAACTCAGTCTTGCTCCTTATATGGAGTGTTCAACCAACTCTGCGTAATCGCATTACTTCTTGCAACACTATTTGGATAAGTTAAGCCTTGTAGCTTTATTTCGACGTCCAACTGAACGCGCTCTCAGTTTCTTTTATCCCTTAACCAGCAAGTGACTCAATATAGTTATTTTCATAATGTTTTTCCTACTAAAGCGACTTTCCGCCTACAGTATTGGATCTGAATTCATTGCTAACCTCGCGACTGGTTCATGCATCAGAGGGTATAGTGGATTATTTGTCTTTATGTTAGGTGAGCATTAATTTTTGTATAGAGCTAAGTTGAGCGAGATTAGAAGGTTACGGTAAGTTTAAGTTAACTTATACTAGATCAGGTTACCTTCGCTTAGCTTATGTTAGGGTAGATTGAATTACAATAAGGTAGATTAGTAAGGATAAAATTAGACCCATCACGTTTACCCTAGGATGGGCCACGCTAAATTAAGATAGACTTGGAGAAAGGGCGTATCACACAGAAATTTTTGCATCGCTGATCGCATCGCAGCCAGTCAGTTTAGAGCGAGTGTCTGGTCGGCACTAGAAGTTAGATCTTCTTCAATATATCATAAAAATGTAATGTTATATTTTTGTAAAGGTATGCCCTCCATGATGTAAGAAGCGAATACCTTCCAGGAGTATGACTCATGTATGAAAGGAATATTAGGGAATGAAAATTGACGGGCCAACTGAGGGAGGGAAGCATTGGTGGTTACTTAAAAAATTTTGAAGAAAACAAGCGATAAAACTGGGAAATACAAAAGAAAAATGCATAATCTGAGGCGCAAAATACACGCTGCAGACGGGCCTGAGTAAGTTGAACGTTTTTCACAGGAAAATTTAATTTTCGTAGTTAAATGTTCGATGAAAAGCCCGTAGATTAAAATATAGAAGACGTCGATTTGGAACTGCCATAGCAGGATAAGCTATAGTCAAACCAGCGTAAGCAGTCCTTTAAGGGCGCGGCTGAATTGAACGCAGCAGTGCCAAATCTAATCTTTTGACTATTGTACCTTGAGTATTTGAATATCAATATAATTTTATCGATTGAGACAAGTTATACCACGCGCTTAAGTGAGATTTGGCAAGTTGCTTTGCGTTCTTAGCCCCGGCCATCGGAATCCTTACGCTGGTTACCTCAGCCAAGGAGGTTATGTTTTCATCGGGTTTGTCTGTCACCAAGATAACTCAAAAAGTTATAGACGGACTTTGACGAAAATTGCAGGGATTGTGATGTATGTTAGGAGAAATAGATGATTAGCTTTTGGTGAAAATCCGTCCATCCGTTTGTTTGTTTGTCTGCCTCAGTTTTCTCAATGCCATAACTCAAAAAGTTATGAGCAGATTTTTATGAAATTCAGATGAGTTGTTAAGTATGTTACAAAAAGTAAATGACCAAAGTTTTATGATGATCCGTTTGTTCGTTCGTTTGTTTGTCATTGTTTTTAATTTTGTGCTTGTTGGCACAACAACTACAAAAATAATGAATGGATCTTTATGAAATTTATAGGGGTTGTTAGTAATGTTAAAAGACATAAATTACTAAATTTTGGTGCAGATTGGGTCGTTCGCTTGTATGTTTGAATCATGTTTGTCATAACGTTTGTTAGCAGTATAACTCAAAAAGTTATGAGCAGATCTTTAAAAAAATTGCACCAGGTGTTATTACTATCAAAAAGCATAAATGATTAGATTTTGGAATTGATATAAAGAAAATCATGGTCTCGGAGCCAATTTGAATTTTTGCTACCGTTGCCTCGCTTGGCGGAGGTATGCGCTCTCAGAGTGCTTAAGTTTGGCTATAGTATCGTTAGCTTTAACTTATTTGGGATTTCATTCACAGAATATGAGCGTTGTTTGAGGTTGTGTGAGCGAGTACTAACGCTTAGTACTCGATCTCATACAGCGAAAACTACTCTCTGAAGCAAAGCCCACGGTCGAGCTCAAGCTCAGCTTCCCCAGATGCAGCAGTTCCAATCGATGACACACTTTGCAACCAGGCAGTCAGCTACACAGAGAAATGTGTCCTACCAAAAGCACGTCTCCTCTTGCGTCAACCGACGAGTTATGCCTGTTTCGTGCTTGTGTAGCACGGAAATTGTGCTTATTTCGTCCGGTCACGGGATAGCGTGCTGGCTTTGGGATAACACATTTTTCAGCGTATAGACTTAATTAATGGAGAGTCTTTTACGTTGCAGCCGCTCTTCTTGGTACCGGCCTTGATGACCATCTTGTCCATCATCAACGTTGAAATGCTCAGTAAGTTTTGGGTGTGGGCGAATTGCAATCCCCAAATGAGGAATACTATTACGAATAGTTATATCCAGAGAGCTCATGGTGTATGGTGTACGCTATGCTATAACTTATCGAATATTATCGTTGGGTATTCGGCGAGTAATCTGCACAAATGATCATCCAGGGTGAAATTTATCGTCGCACCAGTGACGATAAACGGATTTAGAAACCAGAAAGAGACATTTTTCATGGGAATAAAAAGCAAAAACTCCAGTGAGAGAACAGACAAATGTTTGTTTGTGGTGTCAAAGCACATGACTGTTTATTACATACGTTTATTACTACTGGGCAGAACTTGCAACGGAGGTTTCATTCGTAATTGATATCCGGTCTAGTCCAAGTCAGACAGGACATTTGTATTTTGACCTGTGATCGAGGAGTAACAACTTCAAACAGACCACTTCCCAGTTTTCCCCTTATCTAACACTGTTTCAAAAATTATTGTACAGCCCTTGTGTGTACACTTGATAAAGTTAATTGATTGAAAAATGAATATGTGTCTGACTTAAGTGAGTCTTGCCCACCTTAGCAGAGCCTGATACAATGTCTATCGCCGATTATACGATTGCGATGATGTGTAGACCATCACCATCGGAAAAACTGCGATGTTACGATGGAATATCACAAAAATCCATCGGTGATAGCAATGGTCCGATGGAAATCGTATCGAACAATCGGCGATGGCCATTTTCTCCATCGGCGATGGTGTTATGAGGAAGCAATGGTCCGATGAAATAACTGAACATACCATCGCATACGCTGGGCATCGTCATCGGTTGTACTTCCGATGCAGATTAAATAAGGCTAAAACTACAAATAAACGGCCTTACGAGTTTACAGCATTCATTTTTTACTAACATTAAAACAAAGAAGGCGTTACAAAGTTTATTTTAATACATTTCTCAGATCTAACATTGTCAATTAATAACCTGGGCCTTACATTTCGTACCTTTTATCAGCTAGGAATAGTATTACTGGTTGGAAAATCGCACAAAGGCCGAGGTTATAAGAGATGCTGCTTTTATTCGATGTTTGTGGTCTGAGATGTTTGCATTTTTAAAATGTGTTAATGCGATGGTCCATCGCCGATGGTTATATCATCGTAGGTCATCGCCGATGAAAATTTGCGATTTTTGGTTCCGATGCCGATAGAGCTATGGTATTGCCATCGTAAGAACGATGGCGATGGCTATCGTACCATCGATTTTGCCATCGTAACAAAATCGGCCGAGCTCTGTACGTCAGTACCTCTTAGTATATCTGCCCAAGTGTGTACGGATGTGCATGCTAATATTAAGGCTACACAAAACCTCAGGACGCTCAAGGCTCTAAGATGATGGGAATACGATCAACAAGTTAATGTTCTTATACCCTCGGCCCAGCTTACAGATGAGATCACATTGAGCTTATTATCGTTATTAATACTAATAACTTAATCAACAGAATTATTTTTTTTATCAACTGAAAAGGCTAGCTATCAGAAGACATTATACAATCCACAATATTTTAGCCTGTAAGTGTTCGTTCATTCGTCAGTGCGTATTTAGGAAGCGCCATTTATGCTTTATTATCCTCATTTCGATTCAAGACATTTTTAATCAGCAAGCGCCGCGTAGATAAAAGACCACAAAATATTCACTTGCATTACAATTGCGACTGCAGACGGGGTGGGCGTTCGGTCTTTCATCAGCGTGTACCTCGGAAGTGCCATCTGCTTCATGATTTGGCTGGCTACCTCAACCCTCATCACTGCGGTGCAGAGCAACCCTCGCTCCTACAACCCTCTTGACTACGCTCAGGGCAGGTACGACTACGACTGATTAGTTATAGTACGAGGTCTAAGCTTCTGTTTCCGCACGAAGACGAAGCCACAGATGAAGGAACAAGGGGCATGTAGTATGTCGGTAACAAGGAGGAATCCATACACGAAGATGTTCCCACACAGGATCAAGTCGCATGGGAATAGCAAGTCAGGAAAGATGAGGAAGAATAGTACAAAGCAAGATTAGCAGGAGTATGAGATCAGAAAGAAGCAAAGTGAGTACGAAAGACAGACGTTCCGAAGGCCTAGCTAATGGCTAAGGTAACTCACAGGATTTCCCTGGGGGCGCTGCTCCCCATAACACAGGATGGGCGAACCTTAACTAACCTAACTCTATGGCAAATCGTATGCCCCTAAGGGGTTAACATGAAAACAACAGACGGTTCCGGTATATACTGTATGTGGCTTATGTAAAACTGTGTCTGGTTAGTTGAGAATAGCTTGGGCCTAATCACACTTATGGGTAGGCCTACACATAAACAATATCTAAAGCTCAAGTAAGTCACATACCAATGCTAGCATCCTACAAACTATGTAACACATCGCTTTAATCTGAATTATTGGTGTACAGAAACCATCGCAAAGTGCGTTGATGAGTAAGGAATTTTCATGGTACATTTCACAGGGAGATGACAGCGGTGGCGGTTTGCATCGGTTGGCAGAAGTTCCACCTCGCTACGATAAAAGAACAAAATAGGTGGGTTCATTTTACCATTATACTGGTGAATCTTATTGACAGAATTACTGCTATGGAATTTGCATGATTGCATTATGCTTAGTTGTTCATATATGTGATCATGAATACATTGCAAACTTATAATTAATCGCGTATGCGCCACCCAAGGAGCTTCTACATAGGAGGGAGCCTTGCGGCCCATTCACAGATTCGCCAGCGAGTCTACCAGATCTTTTATGGCTGTGAGAATCTGATTGGCGGAAGTGTCGGGAGAGCAGTGATTTTCACGGGGGAGCAGCCACAGATCCTTTACAGAAGGTAGTCGTGTCAAATTTGAGTGTAAGCGCTACGCCCTTAAAATTCCAGAATTGTGACGTCAAAAGTACGTTACACCACTGAGGTAATATCAAAGACTCTTCGCTGCAACAGTGGCGTGACGCAATTGTGACGTCACTATTCTGGAAATTTAGGGGCGTAGCGCATACACTGAAATTTGACACAACTGTCTTATGTAAATGAACTGTGGGAGCAGCAGACGAACAGAGCTACTGATATGCGATTGGTGCATACGCGACTTCATGGCAGCAGCCATAAGAGACTCTTTACTGATACGCGATTGGTGCATACGCGACTGGCTGACAGCCACAAAGGACTCTTGAGCTTCACGGGCGAGGCTCCTAGCTGCCTCCTCTCTATAGAAGCTACTTGGCGCCACCCTCAGCTGCGCTCTCTTCGGTGGAGTTGTATAGCCTCGGAAGTTGTAGCTTGTGACTGATAGAATAATTGGTGGTTGATTTACGCTGGGGACACTTATGCATTTCTACTCTCAGCTGGTTGCACGGGTGTGCAGCTCGCGTGCCGTTTCAAAATGTATTTAATATAGGTAGCATAGATACTGTGGCATGAATGACGTTCGAGTCTCGCATCTTTGCATCAATTTATCCGTTAAAATGTCTATTGTGTCCTCAGCATAACATCCACGGCCGATAAAGTCAACAAGGAGGCAAGACCATGTCCATCAGCGTACCTTTGATACAGTATAAAAAGTACATTGAACATGACTTCACTTACCAACGTTCAGGTTGCAGTTGAGCTCTCGCCGTCATTCTGGTGCCGATGGCATCTCCCCGATTGCTGTACTGAAGCGGCTCTTCCCTATGGTGCTGCTTCCGGGCTGCCTGGCCGCCTACTGCTACATCGAGAGCGTCAACTATGGTGTGACCTCCACCAGCCACGCCATCCGCAGGGCCGTCATGCAAGACTGAGAGCATCGACTTCAGATGAAATCGGGTTGTTATGAACACCTGCAATATGATCCAAAGATGCAAAACAAACGCTACTTCCTGAAGCTCTGGACCGTTTGAAGTTCGTGAGACTGGCTTGACACGTTCTGGTTGTGCCAATCGATGGAGCTTTAGGTTACCTACTACCAACGTGTAAACACCTTTAGGGTTAGAGGAACTCTTTCGAACGAATATCTTGCATTCTGGGATGCTGTATCGGTGCCCGCTGTAATAAGTGAATGCTTGAAATAAGTTCGCAAAGAGCTGCAAAATTAAATAAAAAATTTTGACACGAAATACAAATGGCCTGCCCTGCCTTTTCAGCTATTTTATATTTGCCTTCTGAAAGATCTTACGTCTACGTGTCATGCCAGTCCCAGTCTAACACTGGCAATAGAGAAAAAACTGTGCTGGAGGAACGATTGTTCAAGTAAATTTATTATAGTACTAGTGGACCGGTGCGTGAAAAACTTTACGCTATAATCGATATATGTATATTTGCTTAATATAGGCCGGAGCGGAATCTTCTCTTCTCTGACTTGCTTCATCATTGATTTGTTGTCGTGCATTAATCCTTACGTTCGCTCTTCTCCACTCTCCTTCTTGCACGCGCATCTTCCATATTGACAGGCAGAAGTAAAATTTTGAGTAAAAACACTGCGGTAAATTTGAATGCAACTCCAGTCAGCTTATTCCCAAGTGTGTGCACCGTAGCCATGATACTGTCGGTCAAACTCAAATATCTGCTTCATTGGAGTGCTGAAATTTTGGCTCCTAATGCGAAATCTGCTCCTTTAAAGGAAGACAGCAGACTAGAAGTACTAATTGTATCTACTACCCGTGAAAAATCATCATACCGTGAGCGCTTTGCTGATCATCTGCTAATTTTATACGTCGTGATCTGAGAGAAATAAAGTTTTATAATCAGACTCCAAAAGCGGCAAATAGCTTACCTATTTTGTTTCTATATCAAGAAGTGTTTCAAGCAATTGAAGTGCATTCAGATAAAAGGAAAAAGGATCCCAGTTTCACCATCTTCGGCAACCTGGTCATCAATCTCTATAAAAACGCGACTTAATCACAATACCTGCAATATGGGCTAATTTCCGCCAGTTTCATAAAGATACGGACACGAAATATATGAATAAATACAAGAAACATTTTAAATTATATTAGGATAATCATGTATTATCTCGCATACGGTGGATACACCATCGTGGCCATGGATACACCGAAGCAGTCAGTGGTGGGGGTCGATTTGACAGTCCCTCGCCTTTCAGTGCGGGACTGATCCGACTGTAAACTCATTGCGTTGCGTCTGAGACTCGATCCAGGGTTCCCAGAGTGCAATACAGAGACACAGTCACTTCGCCACAGAGCCAACAGCTTAATGCGACTGTCTTTTGATTTTCATGTCCTGGAAAGTATGCATAGGCGAGCGTCTACCACATAAGGTAACAAAAAAAAAATTCGCCTGGCAAAGTTTCGGATGTCTTTGCAAGTTTGGAGTTACTTAGAACCGTAGGGGTGTGGTTTATTGTCGTTTAAGTGGACCCAGCAACACAGCTGACGCTGAGTGCTGCGCATGGGAACCCCCAAGAAAAACGATGCGAACCGCGCTCTACGGGGCATGAGTCACAATATACTTCAGACAGGCGAGTGCAACGACACAATAATGCGAAACTAACGTGCCCTGCCGTAAGAAAAAGAAGGTAATGATTTGCATTTCTATGATACTAAGCGCGGTTGCGATCCTACAAAAAAAAGATATGCACACGCACACAACTACACTTGATCTTCCACTTCGAGCAAAGAAAAATCGAAGTTTCATAGGACGGAGCTCCTGGCATCCAAATGGGCGAGTACGGTAACTTCCAGCTTTGGTAGCGTTGTACCACAGACAAAGGTGGACATAGACGCGCACCACAGACTAAGGAACAATTCAAGGAACTATTCATTAGTCTGTGACGCGCACCTCGAAAGAACCGTTCGAGCCTGTTGCAAGGAGCTTCTATAGAGAAGGAAGGAGCCAGTAGCCTAGCCCGTTGAAGCTCAAGAGTCTCTTATGGCTGTCAGCCAGTGGTCCCATGCACCAATCGTATGTCAGTAAAGAGTCTTCTATGGCTGCAGCCAGTCACTTAAGCACCAATCTCATATCAGCAACTCGGTTCGTCTGCTGCTCCCCCGTGAAACTCAGTGCTCCCCCGTGTTTTCCACCAATGAACGTCTCAGCCATAAGAGATCTGGTTGACTCGCTGGCAAATCTGTAACTGGGCCACAAAGCTCCCTCCTTCTGTATTGAAGCTCCTTGGCCTGTTGTGACGTCATCATTGTCTCTTGGTGCGGCTGGAGATATGTACATAGCGGTGGTATCATAGCTACCAAATATGATTTGACGCAAGCGATCAATTCTGACGTCAGCGTTCTTGCACACTAAAGAAATGCCTGTCACTGTTCCTTTGCGGTATACCAACCTCTGCCTTGGATGGCCAAAACATACATAAATATCATTATTAGTATATTAGATGTTGAAGGCTCCGTAGACACAACTATGGTGATTCAAGAGAGGAAAAGGAAGGGACATGTAGTATGTCGACAGAAATGTGAAACTTGCACGAAGGTGGACCAACATGCATGGGAACAGCAAGTCGGGAAAGAAGAGGAAGAACAGATGAAAGTAAGATCAGCAGGAGTACGAAATCAGGAGGGAAGCAAAGTGGGCACGAAATGCAGACGTCTCGAAGGCCTAGCTAAGGGCTAAGGTAACCTACACAAACCCCCATGGGCGCTGCTCCCCATAACATAGCATGGGCGAACCATACTAACCTAACTCTATGGCCCATTCCGTGTCCCCTGAGGGGAAATACAAATACATATGTATTTTACCCGTTCCAAAACTAAATCAATATGAAATTTGCTCCGCTCATCGGCGCTTATCCAAAATACGGATGGACGAACAAACAAATTAACAAACGAACGAGTGCAATAACATCCCTGTGTAAGCATTTTAGGCTTGTTTGCTTGACGTTTCTTCAATTTTGTGACGTCAAACTTTCATATTTCTAATACCGAGGCACACTATTCATTCGCACGCACAACCTGATGCAAGGATGTGCAACTAGCATTCCACAGATGAAAGAAGATACAGATGTATAACTTCCAGCCGTACCTGACGCCGCTGTGACGTCATCATTGTCTCTTGAAGCCGCTGTGACGTCATCACTGTCTCGTGAAGCCGCTGTGAGGTCACCACTTTGGCGTGGCTTAAGTTATCTATGCAGCACTGGCATCGTGGTAAAAACCTAAAATCAAAGTAAACTTGACCGCATACTCCAATTGGGAAATACATGCGCACTGGTTCGTGCTTTACACTTGCCCACCAGCCCCAGAGTAGTGCACGACTGCAATCAACCAAGATCGCCAAGAGATACGGAATCAGTGACGGAAGCCCCCTACCCTCCCCCCCCCGATAATCACCACAGCTGGTAAGTTACTTATAGTTAGGAAGTTTAAGCCTCCGTTTCCGAGCAGAACGATTTCATGGTGGAAAAAAGCAAGAGACATACAGTATGTTAAGAGAAACGGGGAACCCATGCACGAAGGTGTTTCCACAGAGGATCAACGCGCATAGGAACAGCAAATCGGGAAAGAAGCAGAAGAACAGAATAAAGCATGAGCAAGTAGGAGCATACAATTGGGAAGGAAGCAAAGTGGGTACGAAAGAGAGACGCCCGAAGGCCTAGCTAATGGCTGAGGTAACGTACCACAGCTGGTATGGGTCACTACCCCCCCCCCCCCCCAACAGGTTTCGAACTCGCGGACGGGTAGTTCACTCACTCGAACTCTCCCTCTAACGTAAAGAATGGGCCCTTGTGGACGCTTTTATGTCGGACCGTGCGTAAGGGCACGTTAGACCGCCAGCTTTGCTCTAAACTCCAAACCGATTGCGTTTGAGATGGCAGGAAACTGAATCTCGCAGAACCCCTCTAAGCTCAACAAATGAAAGCGCGATTAGAAGTGGCGAATGGAACTCTGAAGATTAAATTTCCGAAATAGCTAAAGCGAATTTGATGGCATGGTCGTCGTCGTAGCGGGGGGGGGGGGGGGGAAGGGGGGGGGGNGGGGGGTTGGGGGGGGGGGGGGGGGGGGGGGGGGAGGAAGAGGAGGGGGTAAAATATGGCTTAAGTAACTTTCCAGGACCCCTCTTGCAGGTGTAACTCACCATAACATGGGACAAACCTCACAAGCCTAACTCTGCTACTAGTAGTAGTATGTAGTAGAAACTTTTACTAGCGCTTCAGTGGCACACTGCCTATATCGCGCCCAACTATTCCTGTCTTTAACCACAGGTTCTGCGCCGCTAGGGCGCGGAATTTGTTTCGTATTATACTAAAAAGGAAGTTGTAGTGTTACGTAGGCGGCACAGCAAAACGTCCATTCGGCGGTCGTCGCTATTTGAAGAGTGCCGCTGCCTGACGGTTTCTCCATTTGTTCGTAGTTTATTATTTCTCTGCGCCAGCCACCGGGACTGCCAAAGCCGGCGCAGGAGGTTTCGTTTGAATTAGCCATATATAATCACTTGCCCGGTAACCGTGTTGAAAATTATCTACCATTAAAAAGGCGCAGAATGAAACACAGCATTTTGTCATAGATTTTTTTATTAAAGATGACCAATAATTTAAAAAAAGCATAACATTAAGTATATACGGAATAATAAACTACACAATTGAACTGTAAAATAAATAATTTTTGTGAGACAAAAGTGAAGTTCATAGCTGCCGCACCCGTAACAGAAAAGGAAACGCACGGGCCTGTTTGTTGAAATTTGCGCATGCAGGGTTGAACAATAAACTGATGACGACCAACTGAATGACACTTGAGGCGTTTCGTAGGAATAGCATTGTACATAACATTCTTCACGAAGCACTGGGCTTGTTTACAATGTTAAAAAAAAATTATCGAAGACGCACTCAAGTTCGTACGGACGATAATCAAAGTTTTTATACGTATCATTATGCATACAAATTGATCCAAGCGTCATGTTGACACATAATTGCCGAAAGAAGTACAAAATAAAATATATAACAGCGTAAAAATTTCTTTCCTCATATATAAAAGATAAAATAAACAGTAAGAGAGTTCAACATATCATGTGATATTTCTGATATATATAACGTCACTACTTTATTGCTCAAAACTGCACGCTTACTCCTAGAAAGCACGCGGTGTTACCACGTGTTACTTCCTAGGAACCTATTAATCGATAAAAATTCTAATATCATTGCTCTTTGCCCCACCACAGCCAAATGATGGGGATATTTTGATTCAATCCTACACTTTTGTTCAGGCTGAAGGATAAAGCTGCAGCTTGTGTATGGTTTAATTTCTCTTCATTTCATAGGAGGGCGAAGTTAAGCGGCGCCCAAGTGACTAGACACAAAAAATCTACGGTGCTTAGGCAAATTTTTCAGTCCAAGCGACCAGGAATTTGTACTTTATTGGCTAGGGCGAGGCTCTGCATTTCTCTCTGAGTCAGTCACATGCGCTGCAGACAGCGGCTCGCACAAACTTCCCTATTTCCTATGCAAATGACTTGATTTTAAAGACGAGCCTGGGCCTTCTAGAGGAAGATTACGCACTGTTACGTAATTAGGTTAACCATCGTTTCAACCGGGCCTTCTAGAGGAAGATTACGCACTGTTACGTAATTAGGTTAACCATCGTTTCAACTGGGCCTTCTAGAGGAAGATTACGTACTCTTACGTACGTAGTTAGGTTAACCATCGTATCTGCCACAGCTTTTACAGCAAGAAATTGGTAACTCGACCATATGAAACGAAGTACAAGTCAAGACACAATCGTATCCAGACGGTGTCAGCGAGAGCCGAAAGGGATATAAAACTTTGAAAACCTTTTTTTTTTATTTATCGCTGCTGACGATATTTTTAGAGACCAGAAACAATTTTCGGCTCTCAAAGGCAACACTTTTTTTGAAGAGTTCAGCAGTGAATATCACGGGCTGCCTAAAGCTGTAGGTAATACATAATCGGAATTTACCGTCACTGAAAGTCAAGACGACGGGAATTTGAGTGTCAGTGCACATTTATATTTTTAGCGTATTGAAGAATTTTCACACTAACATATATTATAGCAAATTGAACAATTTCGCCTTCACGTAGTAATAGTAGTAAAGGACTAATAGCACCTCAGTGGCTCCGCCAATAGGGCACCGAAAATATACCTCACCTGTAGCGTCACATAATTAATTCACCCTCACGCATAAATTTAAGGCAGTAAATTAAGCAAGTTCATCCTCAAGTACAAATACATAGTAGAGAAAACGAGACCCCCACTACAAATGCAGCCCCCGTTTCCACTTTTAAACTACACAGTAGCAGTCGAATCAAGGTTGGCTCCAACTGAAAAAAAAAAACAAACTAAAAAGTCTACGAAAGTGACAGACATACAGTCAAGTACCTTTATTAGATTGCTATAGGTACTATAGTTGGTTAGGTACCATAATAGTACGAATACTGTAGTAGTAGTAGTAGTACGAGTTTAACTCGATGCGTGATCAAATTCCGTGTAGGCACCCTCAGTCAACACCAGTTGGCAGGATTGTGACACGCTCAGGGCAGACTAGTTTGAAGCTTGTTCGTACTTCTATTTCCACTCGTATTTCAAAGTAACAATGCTCACAAACCGTAGGCCGTAAAGCGCATTACTCGTACCACGAGCCCTCGCTGCTGAAGGTAAAGTCAACTTGGCCGCACACCCCAACCAAGTAATCTACGTACACTGGTTCGTTCAGCAGTGAAATATCCGCAAGCATGGTGTCTACTGAAGAATGTTAGGAAAATTTTATGACTTTTTATGACTTTTCAGGATAAATATTTATGACTTTTTTATGACCTTATATTATATATCCAAAAATACGATTTCATATTCTTAGGTGAG
>LQNS02278098.1:2113731-2136454 GCA_001587735.2 Parhyale hawaiensis | reverse complement strand
TCTTTCATCAGCGTGTACCTCGGAAGTGCCATCTGCTTCATGATTTGGCTGGCTACCTCAACCCTCATCACTGCGGTGCAGAGCAACCCTCGCTCCTACAACCCTCTTGACTACGCTCAGGGCAGGTGCGACTGATTAGTTATAGTCCCAAGTCTAAGCCTCTGTTTCTGCACGAAGACGAAGTTACAGAGGAAAGAACAAGGGGCATTTAGTATGTCGGTAGTAAGGAAGAACCCATACACGAAGATGTTCCCGCATAGGATCAAGGCGCATGGGAACAGCAAATCAGGAGAGAAGAGGAAGAATAGTACAAAGCAAAATTAACATTAGTATGAGATCAGAAAGAAGCAAAGTGAGTACGAAAGACAGACGTCCCAAAGGCCTAGCTAATGGCTCAGGTAACGTACAGAATATTCTTGGGGGCGCTGCTCCCCATAACATAGGAAGGGCGAACCTAAAGTAACCTAACTCTATGGCAAATCGTATGTCCCTTACGGGGTTAACATGAAAACAACAAACGGTTCCGGTATATACTGTATGGGGCCTATGTAAAACTGTGTCAGTTTAGTTGAGAATAGGTTGGGCCTAATCAAAGTTATGGGTACGCATAAACAATATCTAAAGCTCAAGTAAGTCACATACCAATGCTAGCATCCTACAAACTATGTAACACATCGCTTTAATCTGAATTATTGTTGTACTGAAACCATCGCAAAGTGCGTTGATGAGTAAAGAATTTTCATGGTACATTTCACAGGGAGATGACAGCGGTGGCGGTTTGCATCGGTTGGCAGAAGTTCCACCTCGCTACGATAAAAGAACAAAATAGGTGGGTTCATTTTACCATCTTAACTAGTGAATCTTATTGACAGAATTACTGCTATGGAATTTGCATGATTGCATTATGCTTAGTTGTTCATGTATGTGATCATGAATACATTGCAAACTTATAATTAATCGCGTATGCGCCACCCAAGGAGCTTCTAACATAGGAGGGAGCCTTGCGGCCCATTCACAGATTTACCAGCGAGTCAACCAGGGCCGGGATGCACGAAACTTCACTAAGTGTATTTAACTCACAGGCTTTCCCTTAACTTCAGAAAAATGCACTTTGTGAGCTACGAGCACATGCACAAAGGATTTTCGCTTTCAAGCCAAAAGAGATTTTCCTTTATTTTTGTACTTAAGTTAAGGGTGCTGGGACCATCCTTAAATACAATAAAGGAATGAAGAACTAAAAAATCGACAAAGAAACATATAACCAGGGAAAATTTGGTCAATTTTACATAATATTTGCATTACCAAAGTAATTCTACAGAAATATTGCTTAAAAATATTATTTTAGTTATGTTTAGCAAAGCACTCAACTGGTAGAAAATTTCATTGCACGTCTGGCAACTTCGGACGAGCTTCGAAGCTGTAGCATCTATCGAACACTTTGGGGTAGGGGTGCGAATGAAACTGATTTTACACCATAATCTTTTAATATTCCTTGATAGTATGGCGCGTTCTAACTTTTGTTGCTTGATTAAAACAATATAAAAGTGCACAGCTCTTCGAAAGAAACACTCAACTCCATCTTATCAGTTGTTGAACTAAAATTTGTTGTAAGGCGTCTAAAACAAGAAAATATGACTTGTACGTCTCCAGTCACAACAGGAACGGAAGAAATCAGCTGATCGTCGGCGTTTTATTTTCGTGTTCCATCTCTGCTAGTAACGAGGGCTGTGATTGGTCGATATCGGGCTAAGGACGATTTTAAGCATTTGCACGCAAAGGGACTTAAAGAGACGATAAATGCCCTTGAAATTGTGTTGTGCATTGGAGATTTGGTGGACTTAAGATGTCCTCAGGATACGGCCATTTAAGTAGTTTAAGGAAGAAATTTCTCTTTAGCGTTGCAGGCGTTTTGTGCATCCCGGCCCAGATCTTTTATGGCTGTGAGAATCTGATTGGCGGAAGTGTCGGGAGAGCAGTGATTTTCACGGGGGAGCAGCCACAGATCCTTTATAGAAGACAGTCGTGTCAAATTTGAGTGTAAGCGCTACACCCTTAAAATTCCAGAATTGTGACGTCAAAATTACGTTACACCACTGAGGTAATATCAAAGACTCTTCGCTGCAACAGTGGCGTGACGCAACTGTGACGTCACAATTCTTTAAATTTAGGGGCGTAGCGCATACACTGAAATTTGGCACAACTGTCTTATGTAAATGAACTGTGGGAGCAGCAAACGAACAGAGCTACTGATATGCGATTGGTGCATACGCGACTTCATGGTTGCAGCCATAAGAGACTCTTTACTGATATGCGATTGGTGCATACGCGACTGGCTGACAGCCACAAAGGACTCTTGAGCTTCACGGGCGAGGCTCCTAGCTCCCTCCTCTCTATACTGTAGAAGCTACTTGGCGCCACCCTCAGCTGCGCTCTCTTCGGTGGAGTTGTATAGCCTCGGAGGTTGTAGCTTGTGACTGATAGAATAATTGGCAGTTGATTTACGCTGGGGACACATATGCATTTCTACTCTGAGCTGGTTGCACGGATGTGCAGCTCGCGTGCTGTTTCAAAATGTATTTAATATAGGTAGCATAGATACTGTGGCATGAATGACGTCCGAGTCTCGCATCTTTGCATCAAGTTATCCGTTAAAATGTCTACTGGCCGATAAAGCCAACAAGGAGGCAAGATTATGTCCATCAGCTAAGCTGTGATACAATACAAAGAACTGCACTGAACATGACTTCACTGACCATGCTTCAGGTTGCAGTTGAGCTCTCGCCGTCATTCGGGTGCCGATGGCATTTCCCCGATTGCTGTACTGAAGCGGCTCTTCCCTATGGTGCTGCTTCCGGGCTGCCTGGCCGCCTACTGCTACATCGAGAGCGTCAACTATGGTGTGACCTCTACCAGCCACGCCATCCGCAGGGCAGTCATGCAAGACTGAGAGTATCGACTTCAGATGAAATCGGGTTGTTATGAACACCTGCAACATGATCCAAAGATGCAAAACAAACGCTACTGCCTGAAGCTCTGGACCGTTTGAAGTTCATGAGATTGGTTTGACACGTTCTGGTTGTGCCAATCGATGGAGCTTTAGGTTACCTACTATACCAACGCGCAAACACTTTTAGGGTTAGAGGAACTTTTTCGAACGAATATCTTGCATTCTGGGATGCTGTATCGGTACCCGCTGTAATAAGTGAAAGCTTGAAATAAGTTCGCAAAGAGCTGCAAAATTAAATAAAAAATGTTGACACGAAATACAAATGGCTTGCCCTGCCTTTTCGGCTATTTTATATTTGCCTTCTGAAAGATCTTACGTCTACGTGTGATGCCCGTCCCAGTCTAACACTGGCAATAGAAAAAAAAAAACTGTGCTGGAGGAACGATAGTTCAAGTAAATTTATTATAGTACTAGTGGACCGGTGCGTGAAAAACTTTACGCTATAATTGATATATGTATATTTGCTTAATATAGGCCGGAGCGGAATGTTCTCTTCTCTGACTTGCTTCATCATTGATTTGTTGTCGTGCATTCATCCTAACGTTCTTACTTCTCCACTCTCCTTCTTTCACGCGCATCTTCCATATTGACAAGCAGAAGTAAAATTTTGAGTAAAAACACTGCAATAAATTTGAATGCAACTCCAGTCAGCTTATTCCCAAGTGAGTGCACCGTAGCCATGATACTGTCGGTCAAACTCAAATACCTGCTTCAATGGAGTGCTGAAATTTTGGCTTCTAATGTGAAATCTGCTCCGTTAAAGGAAGACTGCAGACTAGAAGAACTAATTGTATCTACTACCCGTGAAAAATCATCACACCGTGAGCGCTTTGCTGATCATCTGCTAATTTTATACGTCGTGATCTGAGAGAAAAACAGTTTTATAATAAGATTCAAGAAGCTGCAAATAGCCTATATTGTTTCTATATCAAGAAGTGTTTCAAGCAAGAAGTGCATTCAGATAAAGGGAAAAAGGATCCCAGTGTCACCATCTTCGGCAACCTGGTCATCAGTCTCTATAAAAAGGCAACTTAATCACAATACCTGCAATATGGGCTAATTTCCGCCAGTTTCATTAAGATACGGACACGAAGTATTTATATATAAATAAATAAATACAAGAAACATTTTAAATTATATTAGGATAACCACGTGTTATTTCGCATACGGTGGATACACCCGACATTAAACCCGAATATAGTCCAACTTACCCGAAATTACGGCCTAATACCTTCAACATCCACCGTTTGCGCAGCGCGATCGATCGCGCAAATCCATCGTTCGCGCACGACAGATACACCGAAGCAGTCAGTGGTGGGGCTCGATTTGAGAGTCTCTCGCCTTTCAGTGCCGGACTGAATCGAGTGTAAACTCGTTGCGTTGCGTCCGAGACTCGATCCAGGGTTCCCAGAGTGCAATGCAGAGACACAGTCACTTTGCCACAGAGCCAACAGCTTAATGCGACTGTCTTTTGATTTTCATGTCCTGGAAAGTATGCATAGGCGAGCGTCTACCACGTAAGGTAACAAAAAAAAAAGTTCGCCTGGCAAAGTTTCGGATGTCTTTGCAAATTTGGAGTTAATTAGAACCGTAGGGGAGTGGTTTATTGTCATTTAAGTGGACCCAGCAACACAGCTGACGGTGAGTGCTGCGCATGGGAACCCCCAAGAAAAACGATGCGAACCCCGCTCTACGGGGCATGAGACACAATATACTTCAGACAGGCGAGTGCAGCGACACAATAATGCGAAACTAACGTGCCCTGCCGTAAGAAAAAGAAGGTAAAGATTTGCATTTCTATGATACTACGCGCGGTTGCGTTCCTACAAAAAAAAAAAAAAAAGATATGCACACGCACACAACTACTTGATCTCCCACTTCGAGCAAAGAAAAATAGAAGTTTCATAGACGAAGCTCCTGACATCCAAATGGGCGAGTACGGTAACTTCCAGCTTTGGTAGCCTTCGACCACAGACAAATTAAGGTAGACATAGACGCGCACCTCGAAAGAACCGTTCGAGCTTGTTGTGACGTCATCATTGTCTCTTGGTGCGGCTGGAGATATGTACATAGCGGTGGTATCATAGCTACCAAATATGATTTCATGCAAGCAATCAATGGTGACGTCAGCGTTCTCGCACACAAAAGAAATGCCAGTCACTGTTCCTTTGCGGTATACCGACCTCTTTCTTGGATGGCCAAAACATACATAAATACATATGTATCATTATTATTATTATATTAGATGTTGAAGGCTTCGTAGACACAACTATGGTGATTCAAGAGAGGAAAGGGAAGGGACATGTAGTATGTTGACAGAAATGTGGAACTTGCACGAACTAGGAATAACATGCATGGGAACAGCAAGTCGGGAAAGAAGAGGAAGAACAGATGAAAGTAAGATCAGCAGGCGTACGAAATCAGGAGGGAAGCAAAGTGGGCACGAAATACAGACGTCTCGAAGGCCTAGCTAATGGCTGAGGTAATCTACACAAACCCCCTTGGGCGCTGCTCCCCATAACATAGGATAAGCGAACCTTACTAACCTAACCCTATGGCCCATTCCATGTCCCCTGAGGGGACATACATATATATTTTACCTGTTCCAAAACTAAATCAATATGAAGTTTGCTCCGCACATCGGCGCTTATCCAAAATACTAATGGACGAACAAACAAATTAACAAACGAACGAGTGCAATATAATCCCTGTGTAAGCATTTTAGGCGTGTTTGCTTGACGTTTCTTCAATTTTTTGACGTCAAACTTTCATACTTCTAATACCGAGGCACACTATTCATTCACACGCACATCCTGGTGCAAGGATGTGCAACTAGCACACCACAGTAAAAGAAAATACAGATGTATAACTTCCAGGCGTACCTGACGCCGCTGTGACGTCATCACTGACTCTTGGAAGCCACTGTGACGTCATCATTGTGTCTTGAAGCCGCTGCGACCATGGCTGAACTACGTTAACGTAGTTCAGCCATGGCTGCGACGTTATCACTGTCTCTTGAAGCCGCTGTGACGTCACCACTGTCTGTTGAACCCGCTGTGACGTTATCACTGTCTCTTGAAATCGCTGTGACGTCATCACTTTGGCGTGGCTTAAGTTATCTATGCAGCACTGGCAGCGTGGTAAAAACCAAGGCAAAGTCAACTTGACCGCATACTCCAATTGGGAAATCCATACGCGCATACTCCAATTGGGAAATCCATACGCACTGGTTCGTGTTTTAGACACTTGCCCACCTAACATAGATTAGTGCGCGACTGCAATCAACCAGGATCGCCAAGAGCTATGGAATCAGTGACGGAAGGCCCTCTCTTCCCCCCCCCTTCCCGATAATCACCACAGCTGGTAAGTTATTTATAGTTAGGAAGTTTAAGCCTCCGTTTCCGAGCAGAACGATATCATAGAGGAAAAAAGCAAGAGACATACAGTATGCTAAGAGAAACGGGGAATTCATGTACGAAGGTGTTCCCACACAGGATCAACGCACATAGGAACAGCAAATCGGGAAAGAAGCAGAAGAACAGAATAAAGCATGAGCAAGTAGGAGTATGAAATTGGGAAGGAAGCAAAGTGGGCACGAAAGAGAGACGTCCCGAAGGCCTAGCTAATGGCTGAGGTAACGTACCACAGCTGGTAAGGGTCACTATCCCCAACAGCTTTCGAACTCGCGGACGCGTAGTTCACTCACTCGAACTCTCACTCTAACGTGAAGAATTGGCTCTTGTGGACGCTTTTATGTCGGACCGTGCGTAAGAGCACGTTAGACCACCAGCTTTGCTCTAAACTCCAAACCGATTGCGTTTGAGATGGCAGAAAACTGAATCTCGCGGAACCCCTCTAAGCCTAACATATAGCTATGAATAACAAATGAAAGCGCGATTAGAAGTGGCGAATGGAACTCTGGAGTTTAAATTTCCGAAGTAGCTGAAGCGAATTCGATGGCATAGTCGTCATCGTTGTTGGGAGGAGGGGATAAAAAACGGCTTAAGTAACCTTCCAGGACCCCTCTTGGAGGTGTAACTCACCATATTATGGGACAAACCTCACAAGCCTAAGTTTGCAGCTAGTAGTAGTATGTAGTAGAAACCTTTACTAGCGCTTGAGTGGCACACTGCCTATATCGCGCCGAACTATTCCTGTGTTTAACCACAAGCTTGGTAGCCGCTAGGGCGCGGGATTTGTTGCGTATTATATTAAAAAGTAGTTGTAGTAGTCACGTAGGCGGCACAGTACGATGTCCATTCGACGGTCGTCGCGTTTAGACGAGTGCCGCTGCCTGACGGTTTCTTTAATTGTTCGTAATTTAGTATTTCTCTGCGCCAGCCCCTGGGACTGCTAAAGCCGGCGCAGGAGGTTTCGTTTCAATTAGCCATATATAATTACTTGCACGGTAACCGTGTTGAAAGTTATCTACCATTAAAAAGGCGCAGAATGAAACACAGCATCTGTCATAGATTTTTTTTTATTAAAGATGACCAATAATTTAAAAAAAGCATAACATTAAGTAAGTATATACGGAATAATAAACTACACAATTGAACTGTAAAATAAATAATTTTTGTGAGATAGAAGCGAAGTTCGTAGCTGCCGCACCCGTAACAGAAAAGGAGACGTACGGGCCTGTTTGTTGAAATTTGCGCATGCAGGGTTGAACAATAAACTGATGACGACCAACTGAATGACACCGAGGCGTTTCGTCGGAATAGCATTGTAAACAACTTTCTTCATGAAGCACTGGGCGTTTTGCAATGTTAACAAAAATTATCGATGACGCACTCAAGTTTGTACGGACGTTAATCCAAGTTTTTATACCTGTCATTATGCATACAAATTTATCCAAGCGTCACGTTGACACATAATTGTTGAGATAAATACAAAATAAAATGACAGCATAAAAATTTCTTTGCTCATATATAAAAAATATATGATAAATAAATAAAAATAAACACCAAGAGAGTACAATATATCATTTGATATTTCTGATACATATAGCGTCACTACTTTATTGCTCAAGACTGCACGCTTACTTCTAGAAAGCACGCGGAGTTGCCACGTGTAACTTCCTAGGAACCTATTAATCGATAAAAATTCTAATATCATTGCTCTTCGCCCCACAACAGCCAAATAAAGGGGATATTTTGATTCAATCCTACACTTTTGTTCAGGCTGAAGGATAAAGCTGGGGCTTGTAAATGGTTTAATTTCTCTTCATTTCATAGGAGGGCGAAGTTAAGCGGCGCCCAAGTGACTAGACACAAAAAATCTACGGTGCTTAGGCGAATTTTTCACTCAAAGCGACCAGGAATTTGTACTTTATTGGCCAGGGTGAGCCTCTGCATTTCTCTCTGAGTCAGTCACATGAGCCTTCTAGAGGAAGATAACGCACTGTTACGTAATTAGGTTTCAGCAAGAGCCGGAAGGGATATCGCCTGACAGTGCGACCCTGTATTAGTACACAATATATACGCTTCTACTGTGCCGTTGTCATCTTAGCCCTTATACGATCATTAAAATCTTCCAATAGCTAAAGTTGGAATACCTTGAAAACCTTTTTTTTTATCGCTGCTGACGGTATTTCTGAAGACCAGAAACAACTTTCGGCTCTCAAAGGCAACACTTTTTTTGAAGAGTGTAGCAGTGAATATCACGGGCTGCCTAAAGCTGTAATACATAGTCGGCATTCACCGTCACTGAAAGTTAAGACAACTGAAGCGACGGGAATTTGAGTGTCAGTGCACTTTGATATTTTTAGCGTATTCAAGAATTTTCCCACTCACATGTATTATAGCATGCGGACCTTCAACATTCCCCATTTCTGGTTAGGTCAGTGCCCTTGCGGGCAACAGTGAATACGAACAAGGCTTACGCCGCAATCCCCTACATCAAAGAATCCCCCTGCCTGACGTGGGAGCGACCACCCAACTTGAGCGAGCGAGTACAGCAACAGCAAACTAGCGCTCCGTCAGGGCAGATTTCTGATCGTATTTCAGGGTAGATACAAACGGCGCCCAGTAGATCGAATTACTCGTACTAGTGAGCACTCGTATTGTAAGGTTTTTATGTTTAGACGTCCGGCAGTAAAACAGTATAGACGTCCGGCAGTAAAAGAGTATAGACGTCCGGCAGTAAAACAGTATAGACGTCCGGCATTAAAACAGTATAGACGTCCGGCAGTAAAACAGTATAGACGTCCGGCAGTAAAACAGTTTAGACGTCCGGCAGTAAAACAGTATAGACGTCCGGCAGTAAAACAGTATAGACGTCCGGCAGTGAAACAGTATAGACGTCCGGCAGTAAAACAGTATAGACGTCCGGCAGTGAAATTTTTTCATGAGTCTACGGAATGCAGCTGGAATGATAAAACACGAAAGAGGACCGTCGGTACAGAGACTAGCGAGCAACAAAGGCGTCCAATACAAGAAACAAAGAAAAAAACTAAAGATAGAATGAGAGCTACAAAGAAAGACAACATAGTTGTAAGCATTGTATGTACAGGGAAATAATCCTTTAACTAAACTCAAATTCGGAGGGAGATTGTAGTACAAACACTTACACTTTATTACAATGATAATAAGTATAATAATGTTAATTATAAGATATTATACAAAGTATGTGTCATTTAAACTTACGTCCCTAAAATAACACTACATTTTAATGTCTTTTCACGAGCACCCGTCCCCAAATTTGACAAAGACAATTTTCTCAAGGTCGTCTCAATTGTAAGCGCTTAATTGGGCCAATTATATTAGTCTAGTGCAGACATATATATAATATTCGTAATCTCTGGGGAACCTACACACACACTCACACATTTACATACATATCCACAATAAATCGCGCCAAGCCAGGCATAAAATTTCCTTACGTTATTAAGAGTAGCAAAAACCTTAACTTTGCAGAATCACGCAAGCGAAGTGGCTCCAGCATCGAAGAGAAGAAGAAGAAGAAAAGGAAGAAAGAAAGAAAGAGAGAAAGAAAGAAAAGATGGAAATATGTTGTATTCATTCTTTTAATAAGTATCTACTCTTAGTACGCCCAGATAGAGAATTGCATTAGTTCGTTAGTTACAGGAATAATAATACTAGCGAGAGTACGATACATGCGGAGTGCGGCAAGACCAAACTGCCAGATACGATACAACAATTCACAAGAGGAGGCAGCAGCGAGTTTCCCATGGTGGCGGATGAACGGCACAGGGGCTCCTGAATCGAACGTATCTTGTGCATAAAAATGCATTGACTGTTGGTATTATTATTATCATCAGTATTGTTAATTTTATGCGAAATAATTACTTACTAGATCAACATGCAAGCGTTCACAATCGGCCATTAATGCTTTCTTTTTGAGCGGTTCATCGTAGCAGGGTCTCGGCGTTGTTGTGAGAGGGTAGTGGGGTGGTGTAGTACTCGTCGATTGCTACCCCCCGCAGGGCGTAGTCATAAAAATGTTTCAATTGGGTCTCTGTGGATCTCTTTAAGAGCGCAAATCCTGATAACAAAGGCTAGATATCGGATGCACGGTGGCAGGAAATACCTCTCAGAAAGTCCAAAAAATATATAGAACATGCACGAGACATATCTCTAGTTAAGACTGTTACAAATTCAGCAGCACAAATATTTGTTGGTCGGAAACCTTTCCTAAACTCGGCTGCGCCACGTCGCTTCAACGATTCTTTCTCCCAATGCAATTCAACGGGAAGAAGTGCCATTGTGGCGAGGTAGTCCAGCCTGAGTAAGAGAGGTTTGAAGCAAAGGATCGTTCCAGTGTAGCATCAAGATACGTTTGATCAATTCCGGGCACCCTGTCTAGACGAGCACATCAACACGGAAAAAATAGAAAACGTAATATCAACACACACCGAGATCATGCAGAAAACTGCGATCATAAAACACATATGTGAACACCGCTAAAATTAACATTTACGCACTTTGTCGAGCGTATTATTATAATAATACACAAAAAAGCGAGACCGTAAGCATAAAAATCATGTACATATTTGCGAGTCCTAAATCAAAACAACAAAAGGACAACAATTAAAAATCGGTGAAGCGAACTGGCATCGTGAACATCACGTACAAAGGAAATTTATATGAGCACTACCTATATTTTGCATTTCATCCGTAGTCATTATAGAAAGGTTAGGGGCAAGAATCTCTCCTTAAATGCCGAGCAATAACTGTTAATAGCCAACGATATTAAAATTTTCACGAGCCGACTCCGCTAGAGCGAGTAAAAACCCTATGCGCACTACTATTGGCTATCCAGTGGATGCGAGGAGCCAATGAGAGCGCAGGAAGCGGGCAGATACGTGCACTCGATCAAGCATGTGCGTAGCAGCAGCGCGCAGTACGCTCGCAGCCTAACTGATTTCTCGTAATACAGTATTCGACTTACGCTTTACCTTTTGCAATAGTTACACACCAATTCCATTAGGAAGAGCACTAAGCAAAACGTGACCGCTCGGTACTTTTTGACATTAATAATTTAATAAAGAGCAACAGACAACAACATATTACACATGCATAGCGCCCATATATTGGCTTATCCAGGATACTACCGAAATGAAATGCATCAAAATGGTGTCCACAAGAGGTACACCAATTAAGGCTAACGCTACATATAAAAAATTAAGTTTCTCTTAGGAGTATCATCGTCTGAAATGTCCAGAAAAGTAAGAATAGCATTGTTTGAAATGTCGAGATAAGTAAGGATGAAAGTGAAACTTCCAAGAAAAATCGACACTTGCCGATACAAGGTTCAAAAGAAGTAGTTAGCAAGAGAACTACATACAAAGTATACAACCGGCGCGTTCGTGGCAGGCAAGAACGCACAGGCAGATATACTCGTGGCGGCGAAGTACTACTTAGTCTAAACTAGCGATTCTTTGGTAAGAAAATAGGACATTTTAGTTTACGTTCCGCTATGGATAAGTGCATTACAAAGCAGCTAAAAACTTATATAAATAGGCGTGAGAACGCGTAGCCAAGAGTAGCACACGATGGGTCAGCTTCATAAGAAGCTTCCAAAGCAACGCAAGAGCTTGAGGTAAGTGTCCGCGTAGGCATGACAAATGCTACTATCAGCAGCGGTTACGTGCTACCAACATGACGACAAGAACAGAAATTAGAGGTTCTTTTCAAAATTCATTTTTTCCAACAGATCTCCATGTTTCCAATGCTTTTACCTGTAACTACAGTGCCACCCGTGAGACGAAGACAGGCATATTTTCTCAGTTTGGAAACGACCGAGTCTACAGCATGCTTTTGTGAACCCTGCATTTGTAAAGATCTCCTCTGGTTAACGCCATACAAAATTGTAATGTTGTTCAATTGAATTAACTACAAATTAACTTTTACTACATGTTTTTAGTGGCCATTCAATATAGCGCCCGGCTACTGTAACAATTGAGGCACGATTGCTCTGTATATAGTCTTGCTTTCACGAGTTTTTCATACCAGGGGTCCCACTTTCAGGAGTTTTATCAGCTTTGGGGTCTTACTTTCAGGAGTAATCTCTGTATTGGAAGTCTCTTTTTGAGCAGTTCTACATAATAACAATACGGTACTATATGTATGCAAGTACTAAGCCTTCCCAGTCCTGAACCCCTACAACAAAAAAGAAATCTACGCTGAAAATAAGGACAAGCAAGAGCAGCCTTCACTACTAGTGTATTTAATTAAAGCTTCGCACACCCCACTGACGTTGGCGGCTTAATATTTGGAGCCTGCTGTACCGAGGCGAAAGCGAGGATATCAAGGCAACAGCGCTGTGTGTGTCTGCATCTCCCAAAACAATTTTTGACCGTCCCAGACATTTACCGTTCTCGATATAGGGCTGAGGAAAAAATTCTGCTAGGGACATCTGTTCGGTGCTCAGTTAAAGTTGTGTCTAAGGGAACATTGGACCATTGAGTCATACTAAAGTCGTGTGAGGTTGTGCCATGCTATAGGCTGTTGGTTTCAGCGAGAACTCGAGTTCAAGGCAAGGGTAATATCAGCTTGACTGCTAATCCAAAATGGTAAATTCACTTGCACTGGTTCGTGCTGTAAACAGATGTACTGTTGCAGTCGACCAAACATTGCCAGAGCTATGACGTCAGAAACGGAAGGCTGATGAGATAACAGAGACCGCCCGACTTGCTATTTCCGGTTAGTTCAGAAAAGTCATTACCAGCAGAAATATAAAAATGGCAGGATCCAAAGTGGGCACAAAGAAGATGCGCTGAAGGCACAGCTAAGGTTAATTAAGGTAACGTATGGAGTTGTAATTATTATTATATTGGTACTGTCCCGCTATTTTTGGAACTTAGACAATAGCGATCTAAGATAATTTACTCGGCTTACAGCCGGAACCACAACATTATGCTCAGGTGGCAAGAGATGAAGGACGAAAAGAGAAGAAGACAGAAGAAAAAAGCGCTCGTGTGGACGGTTTCTTCCGTGGCCCTCCGCACGGGGGAAGGTGAGAGCCCCGCAGAAAAAGTCGGTCATCTCGATCAGCGGCCCACCTCGTAGGACAGAAAGGAAATATAGAGAACCTACCTAACACTACAAAACAAACCTACTCAGCAGGAATTGCAGCCAGATGCTATATCCCCTGCGGAGAAGGCACTCGGACGTATGGAGTTCCCCTGGGGTCGCTGCTTCTCATAAGTTAGGTGAACCTAACCGACCTAGCCCCATCCAACGGTTCCTGAGTGGACACGTCAGCAGAGAATCGGGAAAGACGACCAAGAATTGAACAAAGACTCCATTAGTAGGACGATGAAAAGGAAAAAACTTCAGAGAAGCAAACTGGTGATCTTCCACTCCTTTTCATGACCAAGCTTAGCTAGCGCACCAACATCAACAGGATGTCGGAAAATGGCTTAAAATATCCCGAATGACATGCGCACCCAAGTACAGAATGTCAGCTTCCAAACTTACAGCGTGGCCAAGCAGAATAAAAAATTCAGCAGATGCACCCATTACCTAGAGTCATCGCAGATACGCACAGCCCACAGAATTGCAGCACAAACTTACGCGACAACACTTTGACAGTACCGATATAAACTCTGAGGTCGACTTCGCTGCAAAAAAAAAAAAAAAAAATAAAATAAAAGCGTTGTGTCCTCAAATATAATTGCAAGCGACCGAATTACTACAAATAGGTACTATCATATTGTTATTAAGGGTTAGAAGGCGACCAGGATCTAGGCGTTGCCTTGAATTAGGAAACGGCGTCTTGGTGTACATGCTGGCTAATATCTCTGATCTAAGGTAAGCACCATCTGAGAAGCCATCAATATTCGGTTTGCTGCTACAAAGTTGTTATGATTATACTGAGTGCGCAGCCTAGTGAACTCTGTTTTATACTGTTAGCAGTAATAGTAAGGCAGAAAATAAAGGGTAAAAGGCAGAGAGGCTGGGCATCATAGTTAGTAGCTAGAGCAAATATTTTGATCTTCGCATTTTGACTGTGCAAAATTTGCCATAAAAATAGGGAAACCTAGTCTAAGAAGGGGCACATGTTGCGTAGGTACGAACACATACATCATGGCGGGCTGAAACGTGCATGGGTCAAATAAGTTTCAGTTTTTACTATCGGCAAAGAACAGTACTACCAGTTCATGGGCAAACTGATTGGTGACCAAGATAATAGATTATTTACTACAGTTTTAATAAGCGTAGTACCTAGAGAGCAAGATAAGAACCAAGGCCAAGTTACAGCGGAAAGAAGGACGTCTCGAAGCTCTAAATGAAGACAAGGCAACTCATGGGGTCGTGCTGGAGGCGCTACTCTCCTTATAAAGATGGACGAGCATAGTCCTTCGGTAGGGCAGGTGTAACGCATTAGCCTCGTCTACACCTTCAGTGAAACTGTTTCACTGAGCCAACATTTTTTCTCGCTGAACGTAGAACGAAAGTCATACACCGAAGCAAAGCGGATCCGCTCAGCTGCGTTATCTGAAGGTAACTCTTACGGTACCTAGCTACACGAAATTTATGTCTTTGAGGTAATCACACACGGCTACAGTTTGAGTAAGTACCCACTGTAGCTTCTCCTGAAGTTTTGAAGTTTTTTACGCAAAATATACACACACAAAAAAAAATCACGTATCGGCAAACTTTGGCTAATAGTAAACGACTCAGTAGGTAAGCAAGACTCGGTGGGCATATATATACCTTGAGACAATTTTGTGACACCTATGCTTTTTAAGCATTCGTGAACCTAGTTTCAACATTTGAGCAGCCTAAAGACTGACCCCTATTGTACCACAGCGCGGGTCATGGATACATTACTGTAAGAGAAGTGTGCTGCACGCTTGGAGTAAATATAGATGGAGGCGATATGACCACTGGGCAATGGAACCAAAAGTTCGAAGTGGCTTTGTGAAGTGTGCCAGCTCAGTCCCAGAAATAAGAATACCTACCTAGCTGGAGACGACATATCAGCCAGCAGCTTTCTTTTGCTTGGCAGGGCAGGCAGGCGGCACACGCTAGCTGAAATGGCAAACGCCATTGTTTCGGTGCAAAAATACGTAGATATACTTATTTAGAGGTCAGTACATGTTAGGCTTCAGCCAGTATCCAAGTACAGCCAGTCAGCCAGTTGGTGCAGGCAACAGTTGGCCTGCTGGCTAATGAGGCGTAAGACCCTTGTATCGCTTCCATTGATACTTACTCCGAGGAAGGGTACCCGAGGAACATACGTACATTCGTATTAGTATACATTTATATTTATACCGGGTTTTGCAAAAGTTTTGTTACACTTTACTTTTTACACGATTGTAGTCAGTTTTAAATAGTTCATATAACTATTCGTGACACAAACTCAAAATTTATCCTGTTTTAGGCAGTTTTCACAACCAATAAATAAAGGTGAGGTGCAAGTGAGCTTCAATGGAAGCAAATAGCATTGAGACATCTGCTCTCCACCACGCCGGGCAACAACGAGCTCGGCATCACCATACGGCTGAACGTCCAGCGGATAACCGTCTACAAAGCAGTAGATAGATAGAGCAAGGTGACGACCTTAAGGTTCGACCTCGTTTAGGTTCACTGAGTCTACAACCGAGCAAAATGCCTCCATAATGCTTGGACCTCGATGTCCGTCTTGCCGCGGCTCACGCAGGGGGAGAGCAGATATCTCGCTTCTTTTTACTGCCGTAGAGGCACACGCACATCTCTCCACTATTTATTCCTAGTGAAAATTGCCTAAAAAGGATACATTTTACAATAGCGTCACAGATAATTAAATTTACTATTTAAAATTGACCACAAACATGTAAAATGATGTGAAACGGAAGTTTTGCAAAACCCGACAAATTATCAACTCCAACGCGTACGAAAGATTTCTTTCATAACTATCACGAGATAAAATGGCGTCAGAAAGCGGACATACTCAATGTACACGTACCATTCGGGTGTAAATAAAAAGCCGAGGTGTGATCCACAGGAGATATGTAAACAAATCACGCGCACCTTGATATATACAAATTTTAACACCGGAAAGACTCTTTCCACCTAAACAATACACATACTAATAGCAGTACATCAAGATGTTATAGTAGAAAGCTCGCACACTGAATGAAAATTTGGCTGGAATACAATGTTTATGTATGGTCGAGTAGACATGTAACGTCAGAAGATATCCGACCTAGGCCAATCTTCTTGTTCTAAAAGCTGCCGTTATAATATTCTGTACATAGCGTCAACAGCAAGCTGGTACAGTAAGTAACGGCAGAGTCAGATGTTGTTTTTCGTGTGCATAATAACGGCACATCACAACCAATTAACGGCTAGCGTCGACTTATGTCGATCTGCCGTTCTGTTCCTAACTCGTAACATTCAGGTAACAGGTTTAGGGTTAACCTTATATGTGCCAGGCTGGGCTGGCTCGCTAGTAATGTTGACTCCCCGTAGGAGCACAATAGGACTTAGAACCCTCGTGGCAAATAACACAGCCTGGTGCGAATAGGGTTAAGAGTTTCTGTCGCTGGTGATGTTGGATACAAAACATGACGTGCTACTGAAGCAAGCGGCTGGGAGGAGCGAGCAACTGCAGTGAAATGAACTACAATTTCAAGCAACACCATAGATATATTTATATATATATATATTTTCAAAAAATTTCATTATTCAACGTCCACGCCAAACACAGAAAGCAATGCGAGGGACAGTTACTTGAAGCTCCAGAAAAATTGGTCCAATTCATTTTCCATTTGCCATTCCTTCAAGAGCCAACTCGATTAAGCACACGCATAAAAATTACCACAGAATCTGGTGTGACAGAATTAACCTATTACCGGGCAAGTAACCATATATGGTTACTTCCATTATGTTAATTTCTACGAAAGCGTTTTCAACAGCCCCATAAAGGGTTAAGGGTTTCGTCGATTCGCACGCTGCAAGGAAGATGATCTAATCTGCTTAGCTTTATATTGTCTCGAATCTCGGAGAAACTGTGACTAGTCACTTTCCTGGCCATCTCAAGTGCAAACAGTTTGCGACTATCGCCGGTAGCTAGAGCCAAAGTAGCGAATCGCAAACGTAAGAATGAATGCTCCGAGTAAGCCGAAGCTAAGCGGGTTAGGACATCTTCTAGGCAGCATGTAAATAGATGATACCTGATCTGCGAGTAAAATAGTTAACAACCGAACGCGCACAGGGGTGCATTTCTAGAGATCTACACTCCGCTACCAAAAGTAAGTCTGTGTCAAAGAAGAAAGCGCCGTATAACATGCGAATGGGGACATGCAGTAGAAAACTGTCAGAAATTTATAGGCAATTGACCGACATCCATAGGGGCGGCATCGGATAATAGCCGATCATCACCTACAATCTTCCAATTGGGAAGTAGTCGATGACAGCTGTAGTGTTATGCGAGGTTACAAAGAAATTGGAAAACTTTCGAAATACGCAACAGAGTCGGAGAAATCCAAACACGAAGGTCATATACTGGATGCAAATTCCAATATTACGCCACTGCCGCCCAGAAAACGGACGGTACAGGCATATAGGCCTTGACATAGGCCCATCTGAATTTACAGTAAAACCCCTCTAATCCGCACCTCAATAATCCGAAACCCTCCCTAATCCAAACATCTCATTACTGTTCGAAATGCTATCGGAACAAGAGAACATTTTTCGGATTAATGGGGTAAAGTGCGGAGTTCCTACAAATACCTCTGTAATGCGTGCAAAGCGCTTCTCATTTTCTGGATAAGAGAGGTGATGAGCGAAAAATCTGCGCGAGGCGCTGCACAGAAGGTACGAACAATCTCTCTATAATCCGTATTAGTTCGGAATAAAGAGGTTTATTTCGGATTTGTAAGTACCCAGGTAATCCGAAATCCCCGCTAATCCGTCACCCCCTTCCCCCCGTGCTGTGAGAATTAGAGGGGTTTTACCGTATGTAGTTTTTATTATTTAGGTTCCAAATCTTCATTCCCGGCGACTCGACGTACTTACGAAAAACGAAAAGAGAAGAAGACAAGAAAGCGAACACTCGAGCGGGGGGTCCCTTCCGTGGCCCCCACACGGGAGTAAATAGGAGTCCCATGGGATGGGTCGCTCAACACCATTCGGCGGCCCACCTCGGGGAACAGAAGGGGAAATATAGAGAACCTACCTTACTCTACAAAATTAACCTTCTCAGCAGGAACTGCGGCCAGATGCTACATCCCCTGCGGAGAAGACACTCGGGACCCTTGGGTGCGTGATGCCCATTCAAGAGTGAAGCTCAACTGATAAAAATATAATGCTTTTCATCAGTAGGAATATTTTATTTCGGCATCCTGTCGGAAAAACTAGGTTGGCTCAGTTGACCCTCGAAGCTAACGAGGGCTAAATTTAGGCCAGGGCAGGGAGGGAATCAACAATGTTTTGCACATCCAATCTTCCCTAAAAAAGGCGCTACTCTGGAACAGGCGACCGATGGCAGAGGATAAGAAGAGGCCGGATCAAGGTTTCACGACCTCTATGGGTACACGTTTCTAGGTCCATTCCTTGCCTAAAAATATCAAACCTCCTCTTGCGATTTCATTTCCACCCATTTATCTTTTGTTTCTTAAAAAGCACGCAATTTTGCATTCTGTCAACAAATCTGATTTGTAAGATTAGACGCATGAGCAAAGGGGTTTAATTTCTCTCAATGAACAATTTTGTTAGATTGCGAATTTGCGATCTAAACAAACATTTAATTTCCATCGATAAAATACTTTGTAGGATTAGGATTTCTCCTCCTACTGTCGCGCAGTACAACAAAAGTTAAAGCAATTTTTGTGCAACCAGTTAGAAAGTGTAGTTGGAGGCCAGGACAAGCTTCTGATAATGATTATAAGATTAATAGAGAACACCGATGACTCACACAACACCCGCAAGCACTAATGTTTCCCTTATGAAACAGATGCCAGACGTACGACACTCGCAAGCACTAATAATTCTCTCATAAAACCGATGACAGACGCACGACACCCGCAAGCACGACACACGACACCCGCAAGCACTAATGATTCCCTTATAAAACCGGCGACAGACGCACGACACCCGCAAGCACTAATGATTCCCTTATAAAACCGGCGACAGACGCACGACACCCGCAAGCACGACACACGACACCCGCAAGCACTAATGATTCCCTTATAAAACCGGCGACAGACGCACGACACCCGCAAGCACTAATAATTCCCTCATAAAACCGATGACAGACGCACGACACCCGCAAGCACGACACACGACACCCGCAAGCACGACACACGACACCCGCAAGCACTAATGATTCCCTTATAAAACTGACGACAGACGCACGACACTCGCAAGCACTAATAATTCCCTCATAAAACCGATGACAGACGCACGACACCCGCAAGCACGACACACGACACCCGCAAGCACTAATGATTCCCTTATAAAACCGGCGACAGACGCACGACACCCGCAAGCACTAATAACACGTACAAAAGAAAAGAAGGTAACGGTCGTAATGCTGGCGTGTTACACCAAAAATAACTAAATTTTGAACCAGTAAATAGTACCAGGAGGAGATTTACGGATGCTTTGTCAGCATAGCTTTTAAAAATTTGATAATGGACAAAAAAAAAAAATTTTTGTGAAAGGAACACCGCGAAGTTCACAGCTCCGTGTGACAGGGAAAATGCTTGCATATTGTGCAAATCAGGAATTCACCGTCTGTGATGCAATTTTTGAGGGAACACTGTGAAGTTCAATGCACAGCGTAACGTACATAAACGTTCGTTTATAATATACTATGGATCCCAGAGCATTGTTTAAAGAAGAATTGTAACCTGCAAAATTTACTACAAATTTTTATCACGGGTCAGCACTGTGTGACCCATTCAAGAGTAGGATGCTTCGACTCAATACAGGGCAAGTGCAAGCGTCTAAGTCTGGGCAGACGTTAGAACGCACAACTCGCAATTGGCGAATGACTACCAGGCCGGCCAGAGCCCTAAAGCATTATTGATTTTAGCTGTAGAAAGACAGAAGCTGAAGAGTATAGCTATGTGTCCGTCTCTGCCGCGACCCGTGACTGTATCCTTGTACACGAGACGGTTGGACGAGACCGTGCTAGACACACGCCTTCACTACCAGAAGGCACAACACGTCCTAATATCCCTGCGAACATAAGACATTGCAGGGGCTCGAAATCTGTGGAGTTGCCCGCTGTCTACCACAAGGAAGCGGGTCTGCTAGGCCAATTCAACATTAATTAACAGTGATTGTGTTCTTCGGTAATATGCTTGAGGCTTAGTGCCCTTTGTCTATCATCACGGGAGGTCATGCACTGTCGCAGGCGCCACCTACATGTCCGTGCATGCTAGAACAGCGGGCTGCTGAGTGTATGCCAGGACTCTTCCTAGTCTGTATTGATTGTGCTCTCTTTAAAAGCTTCTTCGAAGATTGTTTAAATCTGGCTTACTTATCCCATTAATTGAGGCTGTGTTAAGTACAACACTCTGCTTTGCAACAGTGTATAAGGTACACTTGGCTATGCAGAGGAGTATTAGGCACACTGTGCTAAGTAGGGGCGTAGTACGAACTTGGCTATGCAGAGGAGTATTAGGTGCACTGTTCCATGAAAGTGTGTTACGTGCAATTTGTTATGCGGAGACATATTGGGTACACTTGGTTAAGGAGAGGAGTTTAGGTACTACGGTATGTAGAGGAGCATTCGGTACTGTTTGAAAAAGGTGTGCTGGGTACTTTGCTAAGCAAGTACACGGTACCACGCGGGGGTGTATTTGGAGCATTGCTATGCAAACGCGTATTGGGTGAACTAGTGTGCCACAGAGGTGTGTTAGGTATACCTACTTCGTTACGCATGGCGTATATTTCGTACACTTCGCTATTCAGAGATGTATTAGGTACTAGGTTCTTCAGAGATGTATTAGGTACTAGGTTCTTCAGAGGTGTATTAGGTACATTTTGCTACGCAGGGATGACTTAGGTATACTTTGCACCGTACACAACAATGAAGCAAAATAAGGAAAGGATACATAGCTCTGTACTAACTCACGTAGCTACTACACATTCAAATGCACAAAAAACACTTTTACGAACATTATTAGAACATTGGCAGTGCTAAATTGTTTGTAAGAAACACAGAGTCATTCGTACATAAAAGCAGGGGAACATAGTGAGCAAAATATGTAAGCATCAGAATCATTCCTACACAAAAACGGCAATAATGAAAAGCGCAAAGAAACGGTTATTAGGAACTGATCTCTGTCTTGAAGTATTAGGTCTAGTAAATATTATCAATTATCTTTGTTTATTTAGAGCTTTGACAGCTATTATCACTAGAATGATTTTCACCAGGACTGATGATCAAGCAGACCGAGATTTGAGAGAAAAAATAAAATAAAAATAAAAGTCAATACTGTTGACAGCAGCGACTGGTGCAGAAAAACTGCAGAGCTGCAGCACTTCCCAATTTTAGTTTACAAAATTGAAAAAGAGCCAAAAGTATGAAGCTCTTTCTTTTATTCTTTCTCAGCATTTGCATCCAATATGATCCATGAGCTTCTTTGATTGCTGATGGGATTAAAATTTACCTCTCGTAGGAATAACACTGCATGAAATTTAACATATGTTACAGTTCATATAATGTTATTCCTACGAAGAATGAGCCAAATTTAAACTTCTACACTATACAGTATAATCAATGAGCTGAACATCAGTAGCTAGCCCCTGGTTGGTGAAAGAATAACAAAGGACCTGATATGGAAATGTGCAGCGCAAATAAATCGAAGGCAGCATCTTTTAATAGACCACACCATGCATTGACTGGACACTGGCCCCTAAGGCAGATTTGGGTCCCGCAACTGGGCCCGACTGCACGGTGCCGCACACGCATCGTTATATGTTCTCCCATAACTTTTTCATAGATTGTTTAAGCTATATGACTTAATTCTTTTACTTTCAGTAATGACTGGCTAACCTGTACATACTTTTAAAACTTCTATACGCAAAAAACTTCACAAAAATATTAAGGCTTGAAGTGTAAATTCGTAGAGCAACTGTTTATGACATCCTTTGATATTGGCAGTGGCGTAAAATTGTTTCCCAATATTTAGTAAAATAAAGTCTCATGTTGTAGAACAGAAGCTTCTAAAGTTTGTGGTATGCTCGATTTATAATGAAATGCCAAGTAGTTGTAGAAGTTTTACTAGCGCTTCAATGGTACACTGCCTAT
>LQNS02278098.1:2062094-2072621 GCA_001587735.2 Parhyale hawaiensis | reverse complement strand
AAAAAACAAGCAATTTCAAATAAGTGGTACCCCATTACTCTAGTCACTTGAAGTTTTTTTCGTTTTTGACTCTTGCCGAAACTTATTATTCGGCCGAATATTCGGTTTCGGCAAAATTCACTATTCGGCACATCCCTAGTTCACGACAGAGTCCATTAGAGACGTCCAGTCCGTCACCCAGAGAGAGGAAAGCAGAAGGGGGGGGGGGGGGGGACCGCGAAGGGTCCGCCACTCCACGCGGACGGCCGAGCTCTTTTCTATCAGAAGGTCAGAAACTCAAAATAAACAAATAAAGGCAAACCACGGTCCGGTAAGACTGGGTGTTGACTGCGTTGGTTCTACCTAACCTTCAGATAGTGATGGAAAAAGAAAATAAATATTTCTGAAGTAATAAAGAAGAGGCAAGATGTCAAGTAGGTATACTAACGGTACAACCACGAGAAGGTGCAGTTCAACCTGAATACAATTATACCAATTGTATCCCAGAGATCAAATCCTTGTCACTAGTAGCAAAACGTCCCTTCACCAGAGATAACCAAACACTTCGTACGTACCAGTAAATATGTTGGTAAAGGGAGTACTTAAAATCCCAAAAGTAGAGAAGTACAGTATAGATTAGCACTAATGATAGGAGTAGGCAGGTGGGCTACACCATAACAGCAACATCAGAACTGTTTACAAACTTTTCAGAACATTACATGGACTCAGTTTAACGTCGGGTAACTGTGCATTCAGCAGGCCAGTTAGACTGGCTGGCCAAAAATTAACACTTCGAAGCTTGAATTGTTTGGAACATCAAATACGAACGTTGGTTTTGACCACTTTGAATAGTGTTAGTAATAATCCCATCACGCTGAGCCGGTCGACTAATCCATGTCACAGAGTAAGACTGAGTGTTTCGAAGTCTCAAGAGTAACCGCTTGAGGGTCAACTAGTCGAAGCCAGTGCACCTATCTGAAGAGCCGGACAAGTCCAGCCTCAGAGTAGGTATTTCGCAGGCCTATCGAACGTGCCCTAGATCAATTATGCGCCAGAGTTTTTGAAACAAAATATTCTCTGCAGCTTTGTGAAGAGTCAGACTCGAAGCATGAACAATATTAGAAAACCATGGAAGATCAATAAAAAAAAAAACTAGTCTGACAGAAAGAGTACACCACGGTGCTCAACAATTTACCGGCCCAGTGAATCTCACAGTCCATTTTTATGTAGTGTTGTTACTACGAAAAGTCATGTGGACAAATAAGGACTTAGTGCCAACAGAAAACGCTTCGTGGTATGGAAAACCTGGTATATGTTTTTTATATATTTTTTCAAGCTAATTCATAAACACACCTATCTCTACTACTGCCCTATGGTAGAGTATAAACCTCACTCGTACATTTTCACTACCACGGCGATCAAAGAGAGGAGAAAACAAGGGACGTGTAGGGCGTCCTCAGAAACGTGGGCATTCCCAGAACTTTTCTCCACCATTTACAAATATAATCTACTTACTATTTGACTACAAAAACTTTGCATTTGCGCTTGAACTTCAAAAAAATGAGTACAAATCGGTAATGCAGTGGCTCCTGGAAATGTCTTAATTCCAGGTAAAGAAACAAAATGACGCCTTTGTCGATAATGGCATCTGGAAATACCTTGATTAACATAGGATTAAGTAAGAAGATCACTTAACAAAGCAAACATAAGCCGTGAGTACATGCAGGCAGGCAGGTAGGACAGCAAGCAACTGTGACAGTGAAGAACTTATTTACTGGTAGCGAAGGTTAATACATAAAACACAACTCGCTGAGCTTCACGTACAGCTACACATTAACCCGTGCATCTGGCAAAAGATTTCCTCGCGATAAGAGTAGCAATGTAGTTGAACTCAAGCGTAAATCTAGCAAAAAGAGTAGGATTAAAAGATGATGAGAGACAAGAGTTGAAATACAATTTGAATGCATTGGATTACTGACTTATCATCATACAAGGATGTACTGGTTCTGAAAAGTTACAAGCTCGAAGGTAAGACGCACATCTTCCATCTCTTGCATTGTTGACATACTGGTACAACGAATCCATCCTCCTGCGTCTCATTTTAGTACTTGCGATGCTGATAAGAAATATTATTGTTTAGGGTTACAAGACGTAAAATTGTTTTTATTAATCGTCCACAACTTTTCAGTACTTCCTTGCATGCTGGTAAGATTTAGTATTATTGGTTAAAGTGTTACAGTAAGTGCCATTGCGAGGGAAAGACACCGGGCAATAAGAGAGCCAGCAGCATGCCCACAGACAACTACCGTCCTGGTCTTGATGGTTGATGCAATTACGATGAGGTATTGAAGGAACGCACACCGGCGGTGATGGTGCGCAAGTGACAGAGGCAGGGATTCCGTGGTGAGTGATGGCTGATTTCGATAAATGGTGGGGTGAACGTACCAAGGCATGAGAATGACATGCAGTGAGTGATTGCTGATGTTGATAGATGGAGTAACTACATTACTGGGGGAAAAGGCGATGTGGAGAAAATAGGCCAGCTACGTGGGATGGTACGAGTCAGTAAACAGTTAATGCTAGTGAATAACAATGTGGTAAGATTTCGCTAAGGCTGCGGAATGGCATCAAATGGATTGACCCACTTGAACAAATACAAAAAATATAGAACGAGACGCTGCAGAGAGGCATTTCATCTAAGGATTTAGAATGGCTTCAGACAGAATAAATACAAGTGGGGAGTGACATGGAAAGAGAAGGTAGGGAAAGACTGAAATATGACATGGCACAATGAAGAACACGAAACACTGGAGAGTACCAGCTAAGGCCGAGGACTGACACAAAATGGACTCGATAGATAAGGGACACTGAAGAATGACACAATGTGAAGTGAGCAAGAAAAAAAGGACAATGAACACAACACAGCAAATAACAACCGACTATGCATGGCGTGAGATGGAACAGTGACACATAACTATGACTGGAGCATGACCCCAGATGGAGTATGCAGAACACAAGGACTAAAGAATGAGTGAGAAGGAGAGCACACGCGCACTGGACAGCACTCGCTGGTGACACAGAGGAGGGGGTGCACTACAACAGAAGACGCAGGACACAGCAGCCAGAGGACGATGCCCGGCGGAAGCCCGTGTGTAAGTGTATTAGTGTGCAGTCAGTCACCTGAGGCAAGAAGGAGAGCGACTTGGTACTCTCAGCGTAGTGGTTCACCTGCCGGAGCTCCTCTAGTGTGAGATCATCAGGGTGTCGGAACCCTCCACCGTTGTTGTTACCACCACAGCCACCGACTCCGACACCACCTCCTCCTCCGCCACCGCCGCTACTGCTACTGCTACTGCCACCGTCATAAATGCTACCAGTGCAACCTAGTCCGCCAGCCTGCGAGTGGTACCATGCATGCTCAACATGGTATGGATAGGTATCCTTCAGGGTCAAAGTAGCTCCGGTGAAGCAGGTACTGCATGTCCAAAATTGGCTCCACTAAATGGCAGCGCCAGACGCAGTAACTGCAGTGCCGCTTGTTACTGTTACCCACATAAATGTTTACAAATATTGCTGACTTTGAGAAATGCTGGAATAAAATCTCTATTGAATCTCTCCAATAGCACTGTACTTACATATTTAAAGAGAGAAAATTAACTAAAAACACAAAATGAAGATGTTAACATTCTCTGAGGGAGCAAGAAATGGCTGCAGTTTCAAGAACTGAAAATAAAAATTACAAGTCAACTGTGACTAAAAGAAATGAGGCCACAGTCGTTAAGAAAATGAAGAAAAGCACATCAATGTAAGAAAGTAAACGAATTTCTGAGTGGAAGCAAATCTGAAGCAAGTTCAGAAAACAAGATAAAAGGAGCATTACACAAGTGGAACATGAGATACAAAAGTTGGAATACGTTTCATAGAAAACTTGAGACAAATACAATAAGAGGTATAAACTTGGCAGCGAAAATCACAGCCTTTACATCCATAGCTCCAATCAGTCAACTTCACAAAGAAGAAAAAGAGACATAAAGAAGACAAACTTACTAAAATGCTGTTAGTAGAACGACAATTATGATATGCAAACTGGGTTCAAGAAAATGCACATTCAAAGAAAACACCAATGCATAGAAAATATTTGGGAAAAATATTTATGGACAATCAATTCTGCAAAATTACTAGGTAGGTAGTGTATTTGGAAGAGTTCCTAGCCATACAGAGCGTGAGTTTGTATCACTCATCTAACCACTGTTTTTTGTGTTGAGAAATACATTAGATGCTCACTTTCAATGTTGTGGACCACTTTTTTTCAACTCACATACATTTTAAAGTAATCTTTCAGGCTATTGCATTGTATGTATTCTAATTTTTTCACTTCCAACTGAAAGACACGAGATGCTAAAGAAGTTTTTATAAAGCAATTACAGTCCACACAGTAAATATTTTGTGTTGAGCGGTTTGCACTTAGAATGTAGGTGAACTAAGCAGTACTGCTAATGATTTACTTTTTCAATAATGCTGGACTACAGGCAAGATACAAAGCTCATCAAATTAAAAATGACACATATATCCTATGATTTAACTTTCCAAGGATGGAACTCTGCGGCTACCAGGGAGTAATAATAACGGGAGGACCAGATGGTAAATTTTGACTTTAGCTCACATACGATTTTTGTTGTTTTTCTTGCTTTGAGTATGTTAATTGGGTCAATTTAAGACAATTTACAGGAATACAATTTCCATCGGAAATGCCAAATTTTCGAAATATTTGACTTTTAAAATTCCCTTTGCTTTTCTATGGAAGAAATTAACCGGTGTCATTATAGGCTTGCTAGCAACCTAATACAAACCTAACCGAACCTACCTAACCCAAACTATCCTAACCTAACCTCACCTGTGTTATCTTCTCATACAGAAAACAATGGGAACATAGAACTCAAATATTTCAAAAACTACGCATTTGTGACAAAAACGCTACATATTCTTGTAAATTGTCTTAAATTAACCCAATTAACATATGTATTTAACGTAAGAGAAACAAACCAAAAAAACGTATGTGAGTTAAAGTAATATAAAACTGAGCAGACATCAGCTTATCAAAAATTCGTGACGTCACAACGTCATAGCGGACCACGCGCGCGCTAAGTTAGAGTAACAAGCACAGCTTTCTACCTTGTACGGCTGATATGTAACCATGTATTAACGTTAAAAATTAAACGTTGGTAACATTGTACTGACATAGATCAATAATTGCAATTATCTGGACGTTTTTACAGGTATTTTCGTGTTGTTATTACTTCCAGATTCTACTCATCCTAGACGTTCTAGTTAGAGCTCAATGTAAGTCTGTATTGTATCTAGACCCATTATAAATAGGTATTTTTCGTCATATAATGCAGATACGCCTGTCGTGCTGCTGCAGCAAACCACTGGCTGAATAACTCGACCCGAGAGAATCGTAGAAACGTTCGGAAAAGGCGAGCTACCACGAGATTAATTTCAACTCGTTAGCTCAACCACTTGTGAGAATGTTACTATGCTCTAGAAATTGGAGACAACTGCAGTTTTCTGAGTTTTAGTCCACACAAAAGGTGGAGAGTATCAATAATTTGCCTAGTGACACCTGCAGGGGACACTAAATTGATGGTCAACACTTTTAATAACTTTTTGTGGCGTACACAGAGTTGTGTTGACAATGACGCTACAAACTTTTCCGAAGAGTGGATTATAAATAGATAAACATATATTATTGGTAATTTTACTTCTCAAATTCATGGTTTTGTTCATTTTTCTGATTTGTATCTTGTTCTTGGCGACTCTGTAATTAACGTTATTTCAAGAAAATGCTTGCAAAAATGTCTAGATAATTGCAATTATTGATCTATATCTGCACAATATTAAATACGTTGTTAACGTTAATACCTATATACTGTAGTTACATATCAGCCATACTGGGTAAAAAGCTGTGCTTTTACTTCTAACATAGAGCGCGTGTGGTCCGCAATGACGTCACAGGGTGGAGCGCCGCTCGGGCTGTAACGTTTCGATGTTTCGATCAGTTGATGTCTGGTCCTCCTGTTATTATTATTATTATTATTCCCTGGTGGCTGCAATGTAGTACTGATGAATTTACCAAATCCATTTCAAAGTTGTCGCTACAGGGTGCGGCCTACGGCCACAACCAGCGAGCATGATCCGATAACACATTCATAGCGTAGAAGTTAATCTTTATACAATACAAAACTGACCACCAAGCTTTATTATAGAAAAAACATACAGCAACTTGTGCATGTGCCAGCTATGTAATGCCCTATTGGCATACCGGATAGCTACGTTTAGAAACCAAACTTGTCGGTTCAGCAGGTGGTTTATATATCTCCCGCACTGGCCCAATAATGACTGCCAGGACCTGCGTTTGGCAGCGCACATCAGCAAGTGTTCAAGTCAGCCGGCAATTGTTTTTGAGAGGTTCTTTTTACAAGCGTTTGGGAAATCTTGGGTTTCCGTTACCCGCTCTTGAAGCTCGAACATGCAGTTTTCTAAATAACAATAGGTACCCCGCATCACCTAGATTAGTTGAATTACTAGTACAATGTATCAGATGATATCCAATGATCACATACGGTAAGCCAGTATTAGATTTAGTGTCCCACCTACATAGCTACAATAACAATGCCAACACATAGACTAAGCTATGTAGTTTAGAAAATAGGTATAGTACTAACAAGAATACAACCACTAACTACTAGAAGGGCAGCAGAGCTATTAAGAAAAACTCACACAGTGACTGACATCAATTCTACCCCATAAGTATGTATGACTCTAATAATACTATCGGACCTATACAAAAGAGTATGAAAAGACAACAAAAGGAACATTCTACAAGAAATCAAATGTAAAAGTAGATGACGTTCCTTACTCGTGTGCCATTCACTAGCCTTACAAGGATCTGCACACTGTACTTCATAAACGTTTCATAGAAAACTATCACTATCAGCAACCGACGATTTAAGTGATCTGTAGAGGCTTAAGCTACTTATATATAACTGCTACTTTCCCAAGAACAATCATCTCCAATTGTACTACATATCGAATTTCAGAAGGTAAAGCAACATGTAGTCTACATGCTATTAGAAAATATAATTGTTATTACAGAGCAGTCTGGATAACAAGACAATCGGTTTATCTAAACTGATACATTCTTAATTTCTTATCCGTAGCAAAATAAGTGTAGTTTGCTACGACAAAGAGACTCCACAGAAACCTAGTTCACGACAGTACTAAAAAAGAAGAATCCTACGGGTTAAATAACTTTGCAAATTTGTGTTCACAGTCGTTGTTAGCTACAGATAGCTACACAGTGCAAAGTATCCGAACGTCTTGCAGTGTCCTCATTAGCAAAGCAGTGGGTTTATCAGGAACAAACGTTACAATTGTCTGAGCCATAAAATCATATGATAGAGCGAGTGTCACTAGTTCTATTTTGGATGCAATTTTTAATTTGTAATAAATCAAGTCAGAATCTCTGCACAGTGTTTTTTAGTTTACAATGAACCAAGAAAACATTCAACTGCTCTCTGAAGTAGCAATATGGCTTTATTCACTGACTAAAGTAAAACATATTCAACTCTCTTTTTCCTGATAAATAAGGCTAGTATTTGCCTAGATTCGGCAAACTCAAGCAATAGGACGTAGGTACATTTTTACTCACGCTACTCAACTTACTCAAAATACAATAAGAATTAAATGCAAATATTATGCAGGCAGTCACCAGCATAGGCTGAACGCGAAGTGAACCTAACGCCATCTATTGGATTGCAATAGAACAGCTCGCAAAGTTGGATAGTAACGCTGGCTGATTGCGAGTTTCTCTAAAGCTAGAAATATGTCGTCAGGACATTGGTGATTTGGCATAATACATGCACTGCAAAGATGCCAATGTTAAGCAGTTGGGTATCATATTATTTTTACTATTACGAATTCATTGAGGTAAATAATACATTTTAGGCATGTCGTTTAAAGCGGATGATTTGAACGTTTATAGCGGAGCAACATTATTAGAAATAGATAAGTTTGGGTTAGATTCTTGTCAAATGCTCATCTTTAGCGAAGAGCGCGCTCAAGTGGCTGGTGCCTGTAGGGGAGTCCACTGTACCGTATAAGTTAGCTAATACCTCTCTTGTCACAGTAAAGGTGTTCCAAGAACGTAAAAGGCAGGAACATAGAGTATGTTCATAGAAAAGTGCAACCATTGCATGAGGGGGTTCCCAGACGGGATCAATGTGAGTCAGAAGAGCAATTCGGGAAAGAAGAGAAAGAACAGAATAAAGCATGAGCAGGTAAGAGTATGACAACGGAGGGAAGTAAAATTTGCACAAAGGAAAGACGTCCCAAAGGCCTAGTTAAGGCAACCAGTGGGTTCCCCAGGAACATAACATTCGATGAAATAGAAGGACTCGCCGTGAAATTGCCTACAAACAACTTGTAGTATGACACTAAGGGTTTAGCAGGTAATGAAGTTGGCAATTGCATCAATTAATACCAAATCGCAAAAAATGACCATCGCCAGCTAGCCTACTGATCGAGAGACATTTGATCTGTCTCCCTGGCGAGACATGTATGCGATTTATTCAAGTCAGGAGCATCAAATATAGCTGTATGCCTCCGTAGCTCATCAGAGATGTATATTTATGCAAACGTTTGTCCCTCTCTTGGCTACAGTGAAGCAGTACGTCATGTTTGATGTAATAGAAAGAGCTCCGTTGCCAAGTGATGGATCATAGCACATTATTATTCAGTAGTTTAAGCCTCCATTGCCAGAACTAAAGCAATCTCACAGTGGAAGAAGGAACGGAAATATAATATGTCGATAGAAACGCGGAGTAATTTTATATTCAGAAGTTTAAGTCTCGGTTTCCACAACAAAGGCGATATCACAGAAAAAGAAAGAAGGGGCATATAGTATGACGATAGATAAGGGGAACCCATGCACGAAGGTGTTCCCACATAGGATCAACACGCATGGGAACAGCAAGTCGGGAAAGAAGAGAAAGAGCAGATGGAAGAAAGATCAGTAGGAGAATGAGATGGGAAGGAAGCAAAGTGGGCACGAAAGACAAACGTCCCGAAGGCCTAGCTAATGGCTAAGGTAACCTACACTAGCCACCTGTAGCCGCCACGCCCCACTAAACATAGGATGGACGAACCTAAACTAACCTAACCCTATGACCCATCCTATGCCTCCTGAGGGGATAGAAAGGTGGAACCCATACACGAAGGTGTTCCCACACAAGATTAACGCACAAGGAACCTAAACTAACCCTATGATCCATCCTATACCCTTTGAGGGGTGATAAAACACAATTTGGATCTCAATTCTACGAACAAAGCAATGACATTTGCTAGGGTACTGCGTACCATATGTGGCGCGCAATGTGGTCAAAGTATTAATGTTATGGTTAGCTATTTACCATAAGGAGCCTTTTTTTATCTATAGATATGCTGACTTGGATAAAATAGTATAAGATATTGAGGTAACTGGTGAGTGAAGACTTAAAAAATTCACCCCGAGCGCTATTGGTCTAAATTTAGCCTTATACTCACTTACCTTATCGAGCCTTTCTCCATTTGCAGGCGAGCTAACTCTGGTGCATCATTATGAGATAAGGCAGCAGGAGACTGGCACAAGCACTAAATCACCCAGGGTAGAGCGGGGTTAGTATAAAAATTAGCTCTATGAGCTATCCTTACCTTATAGAGTCCGTTCTCCTCTAGAGATATGCTCAGTCTGGTGGAAGACTCTCGTAAGTTGTTTTCAGGCACTGCTATCCTGAGACTGGTGCCACTGCCGCCGGGGGCGTCGCGGTAACCACTGCACCCTGCAGCTGCAGCACCGCCTCCTATGCTGCTGCTGTGACCTCTGCACTCCGGTGAGGATACTGGACTCCCTTCGGGGATATGGATAAGGGCTGGGGTGGACTGGGACTCTTCTTGACCTGACATTGCTGAAAAAATACACAGTACTTCAGTAAGACGACCTATAAAAAATTGCTTTATTCCTAATTTAAAGTTCTCTACACACGGTGCCTGCTGTGATTTAAAGACAAAGAAATAACAAGAACTACACAACAAAGAAAAAAAATGAAGTAACAGCAAATCATCACAATGAGTGGGGAAAACTTCACCAGCAGTAGTAAATAAACAAAAGAAATAATGTGAGTGGAAAACAAAGACGTCATGACGGACTAAGTGAGCTGCCACCGAACTAATCCTCTTTTCAGCATAATTAAAAGTAGTAAAACAGAAGATAGAGTTAGTCCATTGAACGTATTAAAAAAGTAAGGTGTGTGAAATCCAAGTACTGTACCATATACTATTTCTAAGCCAAGTATCACCTGTAACACCACTATATGGCAGATTATTATTATTATTATTAAATCACACCAGGCTGGCGACGTAGGAACGGAGAAACTCCATGAGGTTAACAAACCCCCACGCAACCAGCCCAGCGGGTGGAGAAAACAAAAGAATTAAAAAAAGAAGATCCGA
>LQNS02278098.1:2031024-2061890 GCA_001587735.2 Parhyale hawaiensis | reverse complement strand
AACAGACTCCACCAACTCTGCGACGATGCGCCAGATCACAGGGCACAACACCACCAAGCATGAACGCACATCGACGAACTACTTTGTCAAGCAAACACAGATGGCAATCGGCAGCAGAACATAGTTCAACATACCAAACAATTCCTGTAAATTTCGTCAAAATCTGTCCATAACTTTTTGAATTATCTTGATGACAGACAGACAGACAGAAAGACAGACAAACCTCATGAAAACATAACCTCCTTGGTGGAGGTAAAAATATCAATCAATTCTGAATATTCAGTCTCAAGTTTAAATAAAAAAAAAATATATATATATATATATATATTTTCTAAATGTGGGCACATTTTTTGTACATTTCTCCTTTACAGCTATAGCTACAATGTATTTTCCTATTCCATACGATGAGGACATTGAGACAATGTTGGGTAGAACTTTCGCACCTGGAACATTATGTGAGGAGGGCATGGGGGGGGGGGGGAACAAAATGATTTATTTTAGACCGATTGTTCTGCAATTTACACAGTGTATGTATTTTGAAAAAGAAAACATTTTGCTCATACAACTTTTTTGATTAAGGCCTTAATTTTTGAGATAATGGGAAATATACATGCATTTTTTTCAGGTTTCAAAGGAACAGAACTCAACGAGTTTTCATGCTAGAATAAAACGATAGTTTTGGAATCCTTGAAACATTCGTAACATACTATAGAGCAGGACTTTCCATTTTTGCCCTCATATTTTCTCAAAACTGATTTTTTCCTATATTTTAGTTAGTGATCAAATGGAATAGAAAATTGAGAGTCCAGCTCTATAGTTTTGTTAAGAATGTTTCAAGAATTCCAAACCTGTCATTGTTTTTATTGTAGCATGAAAACTCATCGAGTTCTATTCTTTTGAAATAAAAAATACACATATATATATATATCTCACTGTTTCTCGTCCCGTCAACACCTGGTATTATCCAGACAGGGGGCTCTCCGTCCGCCCTTGTGTTTAAAGAGAATAAATAAACTGTGAAAATTTTAGAACAATCGGTTCACAATCAATGATTTTGCTCTCCCCCCATGGCCCCCTCTCAAAATATACCAGGTGCCAAAGTTTAACCCAAATTTTTTTTAATGTCTTCAATATAATGTCCAAAATCATGCAAAAAATATCATAGTATATGTACAATACTCCTAGCATCTTCAGCTTAATATGTGTGTATACTAGAAAAATTTATTTGGACATGTTTAATGCTTACATCGAATATCTACTTGTTGGACCAAGGAGTTGGGAGTCGGAAAATCTTGAGCGCTAGGAGTCGGAAATTCTGGAGGGCCATGAGTCGGAGTCGGACCCTAAACCACCCAACTCCGCAACCCTGCTACTCACTATTGTAACATAAACTTATTGGCAAGAAAAACTTCTATAAAAAATTCTGGGCACTCAGAAACAACGCCAGTGGCACGTCAGGAGTATGCATGTGTATAGGCGACTTGCTTCTGGTCACAAGGGTTGTAAAGCTGCAGCTGGTAGACGTCAGACACTTTTGGGGTCCCATGGGCCCATGTTGGAAACTAGCTGGACCCAAAGGCGACAGTTGGACATCGTCCAGCCGAATCTGAAATTCTGACGGTTACTACGGAAATTTTTTACCACATATGCTTGGCTAGTGGTAAAGGTAAAACCTTGGCAGCTAAAGTGTGCTAAAAATTTGGAGGTGAAACTGCAAACTTTAAACAGCAGGGCCTGCCAAACATAAAAATGTGCAAAGCGTGACCCCCCTCTCCCCTGCCAAAAGATCTGTTGCAGGGCTGATCCATGTTGCAATGGGGGTCTTTTACCACTATAAAACCATGGACTTTGAGACAAATTTAAGTTCGAAACATTGTAATGAATGAAGCGTTTTTAACCAGAGATTCATCTCTCCCTTCCCAAAACACAGCAACTATCTCAAAGCTTTTATTCTAATACAAAACTGGAAACACAAACACTCGCTGCAAAAGAACAGTTCATCAGGCAATTAGCTACACACTTTCCAACCAGTTGAGATGTTTGCTAATATTACGACATGCCAAAATTTGCATGTTATTTTTCTAGCATAACAACAAATGCAACATTATACTCTAGCTTCTGCGCTATCTGCCAGCACAAAGGCTGACGAATATCTTCAGCAGGGATGCAGTCGCGGCACAAAAAACAAAAACACGCAGGCTGTTTTCCTTGATGCATGACGCACAAAGGAATACAAAACAACCAACTAAAACTACTGTATCCTATGAAGTATTGGAAGCACGATTTAGGCAACTTGACTACTTCTACAGTTTTATTTATTTCACGTTGTAATCTACTTGAGCATTACACAGCATTCTCAGCACTACTACAAAACAACTTCTGGCAGTCTCAGGTAAAAATTAAGTAGATACAGCAAACATAAAATAAAGAACTAGTGACAACTGTATTAAAAATATGCAAATCAATGCAGATAACAGAAAACTGTAAGTCTAAACTAGCTACTATGAGCAGCTGTGATAGGAAGCAAAATCATGAAAGATAAATTTAGAAAATAAAGTTTTTTTTTTGGAAGATGTTAATTAGAAACAAAAGAGTAAGGGATACAACCCATGAATAATAATTATAATCCTATTGACTGAAACTCAGGTGTACATATAAATAAAATTAGGGCATAATCTTCAAAACAGTTTTGAATATTTAGGCAGGAAAAACAAATTAAGCAAAAATATTAAATTCACATAGTTCTGCACAAACATACAAAATAAGCAACCTACACATAGGACATAACCAACATGGGTACTAAACTTAATTAACATTGCAGCAGGCAAGTGTCACTCGAGTGCCAAAGGCTACACACTGAAACCTGTAGGCTGTAGCCAAGATACCCCTGGAAATTAGTTGAGCTGAACGATGTGCTAGCTGAACGTACATTCATAAGTACCTAGAGACTGTGATTGCATAGTGTGGCTTCAGTGTAACTAGTGCAGTGGCTAGAGCTATTAGTTCTCACATAGGAAGAACTTGAATAGCAGTCAAGTGATACTGGCTCACTGCACTGGGTCAAAGTAAAGTAGCAGCGAGGGCTAGAAAAAGAGTTATTTATTTCAACACTATAGATGCCCTATGTACAGTGGCGGCTCGTGCCATGAGACAGCAACGATTCAAACTCTACTCACTGTTCTATTGGCAGCCAGTACAACTATACCTACGTGTTTCTCTGTATTCCTTCTTTATACCTAGGTGCATGCAATGTCAGCAGCCTTCACCCAGTTCAGCTATACTCAAGTTTTTCCATTAGTAACACTATCCAAAGGTCAATGTGACCCAATACCCTCAGTACGTTGGGTTAATTTTTCTGCTTCAATGAAAGGGAGGCAGATATATACCTAGCTAAAAAATTATTTAAGAATTTGAGCCGCTTCCATTGAGGCCATACAATCTTTCTGCTAAGTTTTCACAGCTCAGGGGAGTTAGGAACCCTCGCTCTAGGTCATGAGCGCACTGCAGATGTCTTGGAACGGAACTCTACAGTGTCGCCACTTTACCCTACAAGACCGGGGCGGGCTACTTCATTGTCAGTTATTTAATGCTATAGCTATCTATAAACGAATTCAGGTCATGCAGGGTAAACCAAAGTCACGAGCCGCCTCTGCCAACTACGTCCATACAAATGGGGCTGCCGAAAAGGAACGCGTGTTGCTCAGCACCTACAGCAGCAACTGTCACTAGCTACATCAAGAGCATTCCACAAAGGACAGGGCAGGTGACATCAAGTAGTAGGAGAGCCAAAGTCAAACCTTCACGGTCGAACTTGAGACCCCAGCGGTCTGATTCAAACTGAAGCCAGGACTTCTCAGCTTCCAGGGAAACTTGACCTGCAGGTCACGTGACTGTGTCATGATCTTACCATACCTTTACTACACCATACGATACCATTACACACGGAGAACTAAATCTAGTTGTTCGGTTTCGCAATGCTGGTGGAAAAGTGACCTCAAAGTGCCGAGTGGTGCTACAAAAACTCTACCTTCGGTAAGCATTGCAAGGCACTACTCACGTCAGTATGACGTCACTGATCCAAAAGCTCTCGTTGTGACTTGCTACACTTCAGTGAATTGTGGTATCTGATAATCAGGGTCCCCCATTTGGAAAATCATACTCATCTTCAGCGGCAGCATTGAATATCTGATAACTGTCCAAGATATTCCGACCGGCGGGAAGTACATAGCGGACAGCTACGTGTATTATTCATCTACTACAATATCTACCTTAATTAAAATAAAGAAAATGCAACTTGGTAGATTGATATGTTCAATCATGACTTTTTTATATGAGAGGTGTTTTTCAGTCTGGTCATCCTGAAACACTAGGAAGATCTGATAACATATTTTCTAAACCTTCAACAATACATATTCTTGGGACTTTTCACGTATACAAAAACATAATAATAACACAACTGTCACATATACTCACGGGCAACAAGACTTTCAGGAGGGTAACTGTAGGCAAATATCCAGTCTTCCTCCACCTTCATAACACGACCGGTAATTTTGGCGTAGTATTCGTAGTTTTCCCGCCCGAACAGATTACTCACACCAAAGTTGTCAATCATAAACTGCATGATCTGAGTTGCCACCTTTGAGGGAGAAAGAAACAAAAACCATCATGTCCTGCAGCTCACGAACAAAAATAACACTTAACAGTTTCTGTAACTCACCTTTGCGACCCCAATAGCTAGTACAACGTGGAGCCAACACTGCAAAGCACGCCAACCACCAGCACAACTGCCCACCACAAGCCCAAACAGAGAGGTTGGAATGTTTGCCTATAGCTATCAGCGTTACCAATCAACAAACTCGATGAGCACCAGGCTCAGGTGTTCAGGGGGAGTATAGGGTGAAAATCAACTGCGTTGTTTGAGCTGCCACTTTGGGGTCCTTGGAATGAAAAAAATGAGGGAGCCCGAAACAGAAATTACATAAAACAGTTTTATTAAAAGAGGAACACCAGTAATTAGATGACTCAAGGAGTGGATCAAAGTATTTTCAAAAGAGAAAAGCAATGGAGCACCATACAGGTACAAAATAGCATAAAAAAAAATTAATGATATGTTGAGTCACTTCGTAGAACCATGCACAGCAGCTCTACGTGACGTGTACTTTGATAAAATTAGAGATTTTGAAGAATAGATGATCTAAGGGTGCATTCCTAAAGAAAACGTAAAGCCCAGGGTTTGATCCCCTTTGATACCGACGGTACTAGGCGGAATTTCCATTACCATAACAAAAGGCTATTTTACAGTGACCTACTTTTGTTTTTCTTAAAAATCAACCTCTAAACTCACCACTCAGGCAATTTTGGAAAAGACGCATATGACACAAAATGCTAGTCTACGTTTCCTATTTTCCAGAATTGTGTAGAAACTGGGTGAACCCTTTACATAGTAGCTAACAAACATTTCCAAAGGTCAGTATTGTGGAAGTAACTTTAAATGGTCAATTGCTCAGTAAAGGGTTGAGAGGACAATTTTTGGAAAAAAAAGCAACTAAGTAATGTCAGTAGTAACCCCTTTAGTAAACGTAACCCAAGTTATGATATTTGATAACAGAGAACTCAACACCAACCACATCGAAGCATTAACACAATGGAAGCAGAGAAGAGCACAAATATCAAGAACAATATCAGACCAGTTTATACTGGCACACTGGGATTGGGTACCGAGATATAAAGGGTTCCAGACTATGTAACGTTAACGGTAGGAGTTTGAGTGCTGCAATGGAGACAACGTTCATCATACAGCATTAGGGTGCTATGGGAAGCTTAAGATCTCACCAGTCCACTCTCATAATCCAGGGATTTCCAAGTCCACTCTCATAATCTAAAACTTTCCAGTCGACCCTTAAGGAATAGCCCAGTCCAGTCCATGAAAGGCCCAAGAATTTTCCAAAGTACTTAGCTATTACATCCGAGAAATGCCAGTGTCCACCCTTAGACCTGGGAAGTTTCCAAAAAGTAGCTGGGTACTTGCTTTGCGGAACATTTACTCCAATAGAACAGATTACAAAGGTAGTAGCTATAAGTTTGTATTGACAACAGGGAATAGGCCATATTCGGCATGGCTACATGTTTGGCATTACCATAAGAAATAAATACATCATATGAAAATGTTATCACAGTCAGAAACGGTTAAAAACAAAAAAGAGGGCGAAGGTCGAGAGCAGAAAACATGCTATAGATACACGAGCATTTAAGCAGTGTAAGAATGTTGGGGGAGTATATAATTAAACTTATATACCTAAGGATAATATTAATAATAACAGGCTTCCTGCTGGATGACACAATTATATATCGGTCTGCTATCGAAGGCTTGTTGTAACACTGACTGAAGTTCGCCATAGAAATCTCAGGGACTCCTGGTAATTCTCTAAATAAAAAGAATGTTTCTTAGGGTGCCGTTGTTCTTCTTTGAAGGAGATCAATTGCCTAGTACTGCAGCTTCCAACAGTGGTTGTATGCTGAATAGTCTCAGGTACAGTCACGTTTGACAAATTTTTGACCTGACGTTACATTTATATACCTATCGCTATCAAAGGAGAGGGGCGTGGACAACAAAACCTGGACCTCATCATGAGACTAAAAATACTAAGGTTGACAAAGGGATCCATGTACTGCAATGCCAAGGGAAATAGGGCGTGGGCATGGGTGATGGAGATGTACCACTCAAAAAGTAAATAGGTCAGTAACATATCAGTTAGTAGAAGTAGGAATTTTATTAGCGCTGCAGTGGCTGACTGCCTATATCGCACCGAACTATTCTTGTGTTTAACCACAGGCTCGTGCGCCACTAGGGCCCGGAATTTGTCGCATTTAGTATTATGAAATAGTTGTGAGGAGAGCTTTATTATCATTATTTAATTTTTCATATAGTATATGTAATACACAGAGAGAAAATTAGAGCTGCAGCTGACGATAGCATTTATCGTAATGGATTCATCACAGTTTGTGAGAGAGGTCACATCTGATAAGAAAATTTTTCAGGGCATTTCTATTGAATTGGCCGCGAGGTCCCTCAGAAAGCATTCCTCGGAGGATGGAGACAGCATTCCGACCATGCAGGTCGGCAAAGCAGTGACTCCGCTCGTCGGAGAAGGTGGGACACTCGGCAGTCGGTTGCCTTGTCCGCAAATAGTCGTGAGTAAGTCTCGTGGGGCCAATACGCAGGCGGCACAGTACGACGTCCATTCGGAGGTCGTCGCTATTTGACGAGTGCCACTGCCGGACGGTCGTAATTTATATTTCTTTGCGCCATTCACTGAGACTGCCAGAGCTCGCGCAGGCATCGTGTGATTAGTGGGTAAGTCTCGGCAGGGGACGGCATGGTTTGCCGTAGGCAAAACCGACAGGGCCACCTGCCTTGACTTCTCATCAGAGAGATCATTACCCGCTATGTTCACATGACCAGATACTCTACAGATACAGACAGACTTTCCATTATCTTGCAATTGTTGTTTCATACTTTCTATTCGGTTGATATCGGGGTGAATGCTGTCGTATGCTCGCATGGCCTGTGAGTCGGAGAATATGGTAAAGTTGTTCTCATCACTGTCTCTAAAGAAGAGCAGCGCTGCGCACACGCCGAACAGCTCGGCGGGGAAAATCGAGGTCTCCGGTAATAGCCGGCATGCTCTAGTTTCACCAGTTGCAGCGGCTGCGCATCCAACTCGGTCTCCCGTTTTAGAGCCATCGGTATAGATGTGAGTAGAGTCACTATGTTGGTCTCTCACGTCATCAGTGAAGAGAGTTTTTAGTAATAGGGGGTGGGAGTCTCTTTTTTGGGTATTGCATGCCGGGGCAAAAAGTTGAGACTGGTATGCGCCAGGTTGGCTTGTCTCTGAACAGGACCGGGGCCACTTTAAAAGGCTCGATTTCTGCTATGAAGGAGAGGGCTCAATAGTCACTGGAGGAGGGAAGTGTGTACAGAAAGTCTGCTCCCTCTACCCGGTCTCGGCACACACTGTTCCAGGCCGGGGATCGAGGGAGTTGTTCTAAGCGGGCTAAGTACTGATAGGCAAGTTGCGCCCTGCGCTGCTGCAGGCAGGGTTCGCCACTCTCAGCGAGAAGACTTGGTATGGGAGATGTACGGTAGGCTCCGGTGCATAGCCTTAGTGCTGTATTGTGCAGTCGATTTAGGACTTTAGTCCTCGCGGCCTGATATACGACAGAGCCATAGTCTAGTCTCGAGCGTACAAGGGTTTGATAGAGATATAAAAGGGTTTGCCGGTCGGCGCCCCACGACAGTGTCGTCAGGTGCTTGAGTAGGTTGATCCTACACATACATTGTGTTCTAAGCATCTCGATGTGGGGTTTCCAGGACAGTCTTCTATCTATTATCATTCCGAGGAATTTCACCTCTTCGCAATAGTTTATCCGTTGTCCGTACATTTTAAGTTTAAGTGACGCCACAACTCTTGCCAGTCTTAAGTGGAGGGCAGAGGTCTTGGCAGCAGAAAAGGTGAAGCCATGGTCGTCGCCCAGCCACAAACGCGGCCAATGGCTCGTTCCAGTTGTCGATGTAGAACTTCCAAAGGTCTCGAGGAGTATAGCATCAGGTCATCTACGTATCATGACCCGTGCACGAATTGGGGAAGATTTGCTATGATGTCATTTATTACTAGTAGGAAATAGGGTACAGCTAATGATGCTCTCCTGCGGAACCTCCTCATCCTGCATCATCTTAGAGGAGAAGGCCTGACCCACTCTGACCATGAAACGTCGCACGTTCAAAAATTGCTGCAAGTAATAGACCATGTTACCTCTTATGCCCATTTTGTGCAATTACAAGAGTATTCCGTGTCGTATGCCTTTTTAAGATCGGAGAAGACACAGATAGTGTGCTCCTTAGGTGTCTTGTGCTCTATGATGTAATTTTGTCTACGTATCATGGCATCGGTGGTGTTACGGGACTGGCGAAAACCGTGTTGCACGTTGCAGAGGAGCTTGTTGGCTTCTAGATATTCGTGTCGATGCATTGGCATCGACACAGCCAATGAAACTAGCAACGATTGATACCAACAGATACTGAACTAATAATCTGAGTAACTGAAAACAACTCAACTAGTAACACTAGATATCCAAAGTAACAAGGCTAATAAGTAATAACCTCAAACTGCCAACGAACACAATAAGTAGACTTAGTTACCCAACACAAAAAGTCAACCCCAAGCCCCCATAGTAAGTAGCTAGATGTTATGCTTAGTGCTTACTTTGGAAACAATTCTTCTAAGAATAGAATACTGTTCTCCACTTTGGATGCTAGAACGAGAAAAAAAGCTAGAACAGCATGAAGCTATCCAAAGATCGTTCACGGCCGGCCACAATAGGAGGAATGCAGGAGTACGATTACTACAAATGACTTAGCTGTCTCCAATTGTATTCAATACAACGAAGCTTGGAGCGATTTACAATCATATGTTGGAAAGTTCTGGAGTGAATCGCTGTGAATGTGATTGAGCGGATTATTGCCAGTCACTCAGAAAGAACTGGAAGGACTTATGATATTCGCATCCCAAGCAGAGATGGTGGAAAATATTCTAATAGCTTCGTCATACGGGAAGCAAGATTACTCAACTAAGTGCCGAGACATATTCGAAACGCCACTCATATCTAGGTTATAGAGTTCAAAAATTTGCTGAATTCTCATTCAAGAAGAACACCAGATAGACCAGCGGTCAGCGGTTACGTGCACTGTCGAGATATTTGCTGCTGGCTCTCTCTTTGGTCGCTAGCTGCGGTCCTACAGAAGACACCCAGCAGTGCGACTACACACGTAGGGTGACGTGAGGAACGTCACTTGGACTTCTTCCAAAGATACACAAGGGACAAGGAAGTAACAAATTCCGTCTGGCTTGAGGTTAAATAACGTTGACACAGCTATTTTCGCCACTACCAAGCATTATAAATGCAGAAGGTCATTTAAGAAAACCTTGATCAAACCATGAAGTGGGGGTGAATGTTACACTCTTTGGAGAAAAAGTTGGGACATTAGAAAGTATAAAATTCATATGTTTAAAACAGTACGACTACTCTAGACAAGCTAAGACGTAATTGAGGTACCTCCTTCAGGAGGTACCAAGTGGCTACCTCTAGCAGGAGGTACCAAGTGGCTACCTCCATCAGGAGGTACCAAGTGGCTACTTCCATCAGGAGGTACCAAGTAGCTACCTCATGAGCTTTCCATAAATATTAGCTACCTACCTAGCAAATTTCACAATGAGGACTCAAAGGCACGGAATAAAAATGAGAAAATGTTACTCTGATATCCTGAACGCAATGACAGACTTGAAGGCATTGCATAACGAGTTAACTATTTACTTCATGGCACGACGATAAAGGCACGGCATAGAACCTTGATAGCCTGAACTCAAAAGAAAGACGGTGAATAAGCAATGAGAACATACGACATCAACGCAAGGAACACTGAGAAAGGGAGTTGCCTGTCATATACCGGGGTCACACAACGCAATCGCAAGCTCAACTTAGCGGCGGATGTTCAGCACGGTCGTCGTCCAATTAAACTGTGCAAGTCGGTAGCCAAAGATGCCCCAGGAAAGTACTAAAGCTTAGCAAAACGTTGAGCGTGCGATAGTGTAGGGTGGCCCCGGCAATACGCTACAAGGTACGGAGGTAGCTGCGGTTACATGACACTGACCCATACATGGATGCTATTACCACCGTACACTTTAAAATTACTTACATTAATGTCAGCCTAGTGTCCGCGTGAGAAAGAGAAGGTAAACTTAGCAGTAGGAGCAGAGTGGGGGGGGGGGAAGTTGCTAAGAGATGCACAGCACAAGGTACAGTAGACCCTGGATAAGCCAAACTTCCTTTATAATTCTGCCGACTGGGCTTCACTCGGTAAGCCGACCACATGTCGGTGATGACGTCACAGTCTTCCATGGGAGAGCTGACACCTGACACGAGCACTTCACCATAGTACCAACCAGGTTTCACTAGGTTAGCATCGTTCCACTCCGGCCATCTTAGATACAGCTAAACCATAGGTCATAGCCTATCCCATGCATTAGACAGGCTTATCGAGGATCTACTGCATTATAGACTATAGAGTGACAGAACACTGTAAGACAGGAATTAGAAAGACTCAACAGGTTGTTCGGGAGCTGATAGCTCGAGTAATGTCTTTTTCCCAATACAAACACTGCACCTCAGCTGAAATGTTAACAGATGCTATGCACAAAACTACTGTGCATACCATCTATAGAAAGCCAAGTTCAATGTAATTTTTCAAACAAGAAAGAAAGAAAAATATAGACTAGACGGTAAGCATTTCTTGGAAACTAACCAACTCGCAATAGACCAATTTACAGCAAATATTTCACGAATGGAGGTGCCGGAGCACTCAGTGTTCGGACAATGCAGTGAATTTAACAAGGAACTGTCGCTAGGTTGTACAAAAAAGTGTGATTCACTTGACTCAGGCACACAGTGTCATACAATTGAAACACGGCACAATCGCAGAAAAATTGCAAATTAGAACCCATAGTGATAGAAAAAAAACTCATGATAGAGCAGAGGTCCATTTTTTCTGGCGGCGAGTCGAAGCTTAGGATTCTTAATTAAAGTAGGAATACCGGTATATAAGTTAGAGCCAGATGATTGCTGCTGACACAAACCGAGATAATTACCTTGAATCTGAGCACATCATCCATGGTGGCGGTCTTGCCGTGAGCTACACAGGACCGGAAGAAGGAAGGCGCTACAGACACTCCCAGGGCTTCGGACGTCATGCCCGTGTTGTTACGACTGGCGCTATTGGCTATTACTCTGGAAAATGTTACGAGCGGGCACAATACAAAAAAGCTATATATAATTCCTTTTTTAATTGCCCATTGGGTTTGCTTCAGAGTTCTAAACTTACAATATATCTGCAGCAGAGGGTCAACGACAAATACCATACTTTTAACGAGTGTCATTTGTCTATGACACAACTAAAGTCTGGTGTTTTACCCAGATAGTTGTACAATGAAGAGCATCGGAAATATTAAAAACGTGGGAAAACCTGCTAAAGACTCCAAATATGGGGGGGGGGGAAGGGGAGAAGCTAAAACCAGAAGTGGAACAGCTAACAGCAAAACTCAAATATAAAATTCCACATAGGTAGCCGCATTTCAGTTTGTGAATATTTTAAACTTATTTAGCTCAATAGAAGCACGAATGAGCCTTGCAGCGCTGGAGTTAGTGTTGTGGAGCCAAATGAATAAAGGGCCAAAACAGTTTCCTTGAGAGGAAAAGATTCATCCTCTGCTGACAAAAATTAGCAAAAATTCAAGTTCCTGCCTAACGGTAACAACCCAATCAGAAAGTTTAAGGAGGTTATCCAATATTATATATTTGATGCCGCACGCTGCACATATATTTGTAAACACTGGATATACGCTAATAATTTTAAAGCAAGGATAAAAGACGCACCTAAGGATACATAGCTACATACCTACCGTAATCATAGGCACTAACCTAAAGGTACCAAATAAGAGGACTAGCAAGTGTTGCGTGACTTTAGGTCGGGAGGTGATGAGTCTGTGCACAAGATCCCTTTGCTGCTCCGTGTCAGTGAGTTGGATCATATTGAAGAGGTCCTCTTCTCCTCGACGTCCAAAAATACCCTCGGGCAGTTTGCGTAAAAACTTCTTCAGCACCGATGCAATGGTGTGTACGCTAAAGTTATCTGCACACAAAGAGGTACATAAATTAGATGAGCAGACCACTGGGGATTAGCCTATTCATATTTATGAATGTACAGAGGAGTGCAATATAGTACAAGTTTTTATATGTGCTCAGAAGTATAATGTCTCACGGAACACGGATAAGAAAATAAGTTCTGAACCTGCAAAACAAACAACTCTTCACAAATAGTTATTTGCATTTTTTCTGGCTACAAAAGTTTGAATACACCTACAGTGTCAGCATATATCGTTTCTAAACAGAGACCAAACAGATGGGTCACAATTCAATTTGGTTAGTAAAGTATTTACATTTTACTTGACTGTTTTGTAAGATCAGTGATAAGCTACTCTTCACTACCTATGTGCCATGTTATACTATCTATGAGCCTCCAATATAAAGCGCCCTTGCAGTAATTAAAACTATAACTGACATTATAGTTGGTCATCCATTCACATATCAAGGCCAAAAAGGGTTATCCCTTCTCAGTAACTTTCATCAGGCAGAGTACAAAAGTCTACAGGTGTCCACACTTGTGAAGCTTCAAGAAAGTGATTTGCAATACGAAATAACTAATAGGTACTACATTTGCTAACAATCCAGAGATGCAATTCAACAGATAGATAGGTCTACCCAATTGCCTGTAGTCTCATTTAAACCAGTCAGTATAGCTACTTTGCCAGTATACAGCAGCTTCACCTACATCAATAAATTTGCAGATCGTACCAACAGCATTACCTGAATGGATGAATTATTGCTTGTAACACTAGAAGGCAGGTTCACATGATGGTAAAGTGAAGGTTCTCCTACTAAACATCAAAATGTTTTCACGTGTCCTTTATACACAGCTGTGCAAATGTGTGTGAGCATCTACAGAAAGCTTAACTAAAATGTTCCCAAGTGCTTGGCTTAGCAAGGGTCACTAATAAAGTCTTTAATATCAATTCAAATTTCCAATTGAGCCAACTTTTATTGTTGCATGCTTTTCTGTAATTTATAATAAATTGACACAGCAGTGCATTTGAACGATGTGTTCAGGGAACACTTCCACTTTACTTGTGTGTAAGCCCACCTCTACCTTCATCACCAAACCTGTCTACAACAAGCCCAGTTTCACTTCACAATGAGTTTAAATACCTATAGCACTAAAAGAAATGCATAAATCTCCCAGTATGCAATTTATATTACTGGTTTTACCAACATACATCAATTTCACCTACACCAGTAAATCTACAGTACCCATCATACAAAAGTCTTACCTATGTTCACCAGTCTGCCATTATGTAAAAAATGAATAAGCTTTTTCATGGAAGCCTGATGGCCAGGAGCTCTGAAGACGTCTTTTTTGGAGGGGCCTTCTTTATTGAGCTTGAGGATCAGCACGAGCAAGGGTCCAGGGATGTCATCATTCTCGCATACTTGCTCCAGAGGCACTCCGAACTTGACCCTGAGATTGGAGATTTATTTAGAACTTCAAAGACTAAATAAAGTTTCAAGATGTGAATATCAAATTTAAAATAGGAAACAGGTCTGCAGAGTTGGAGTTCTCTCCAGGAGTTGGAGTTGGTGAAAATAGGCCATTGTTGTTAAGAAATACAAGTCAGAGCTTGCAAACATACGCCACTTTGTCATGATAGGCATAGAGTTGGAGTGGAAGTTGGTAGGTAGTCATCGGATAATTTTACACTCCATGGAGTCAAAATTGGAGTGGGGCTTTGGCCACTAGACACCACAACCCAGATGGAGAGAACACACTCAAATAGATTCATTAACAATAAAACTTTCATAGAAAGAAAGCAATTTTAAAAATGAAGTCATGAATAAGAAATATTAGATGTATATAAGTAAGAAAATATGAACAATAGGCCTATATAACTATTTGTGGCATAGCTACCTAGTTATGCATACTGGTAATTCAACATGATGACACTATCAAATAATAATATTTCACCAATTGAAAATCTGTTTTTTTTTTTTAATTGATAAGGTTCAGGAATGAAGCAAATGTTATATCTAAGTTAGCTAACAAAGAAAAAAACAAACTAGCACAATTTTATTACGGTATTCATGGGAAAACACAACAGTGGCTGCTAAGCTAACAGCTATTTGCCAAATCAATTAAAATGAAACCAACAAAATTAGTGAGAACAAAAAAATAGCTACAACTAATACAGAATATTTACCAACAATGAAAGGAACAAAATGATACAATAAGAAACCACAGATCATGCAGGACAAAGACACAAAATCTAGATTATACAATGGGATCACACACAGGTACACGGCGCCCCCCAAAAATTATTAGCAGAAGTCCTGTGCATGTAGCTATGTTATGCTGGGGTTCAGATATCAAGTGGAGAGGGAATAACAAATGCAGACAAGTATTGTTATCCACAATGATGCTGTGCACTTGGTCCATTAATGCATAGGCCTTCTGTCTATTTTTGTGGGTGGTATTAGTAGTGCAGACTAATGGTTTACCTTAGGCACAAATGGGTGGAGATATGTAGGTTACAAGCATGAGACTTGTTCCATTAATAAAAACACAGGAACTTACTAGCATAGATCTATAGATGCAAGTCAGACACACAACAAGTGCAGCTGTAAGAAGAGTATAACCATTCATGGCAAATGGCGACAAGATCACTTTGGGGACAAAAAATTATTTCGGCCTCAGGAGAGTTAGAATCTCTATAGACAAGAAATGAGTGCATAAACTCTTAGAGCATTTATTTGCGGTCATTTCAGTGTTTGTATTTCTTTTCTAAGTTAAAAAATGAATATGTGAGGCTGAAATAATTTTTGCCCCCAAAATGGCCTTATTGCCATTTGCCCCAAATGGTTATATACATACAGTGTAATGAACTTTTTTTCATTAAATTCATTTGCCTCACCCATAGTTATTTGAATAACACAAAATGCTGCATAGCATTTATCTATGTCACGGCATGAATGAAAGTGTTAATAACAGTAATGATCCAACAGATCTTTTGCAAGTGACGACAGGACAGCTATCACCTTACAAACATATGAATTTGTGATTTACTTGCAAATTGGTTTGTTATAAGTAGGTACAGTATATTTATTAGCTACTGCATGAGCAATAGATCACAGAAGTAAATGCTGTTACCAAATAAGCTAGTGTAAGGACAATATGTTCTGTGCACAAACACTCCGGGACAAAAAATAGCAAGCATTCACCAGCCATACATAATTACAGTTTGACTACCTATTTGCGTTGAGATGATATACAGAAGAGAAGGGAGATATTTGTAGGATATAACCAACAAATCCCACATATAAGTACAGAAATTCACCGAAGAATTTCAGGCATACAGTAGCTAATTGTTAAAAAATAGTTACCAAAGAATCCCAAGAATAACTACAAGAAATAATTACCGAAAGAATCACAGGTATCACTAGCTAACAGAAGTTATTAAAGAATCTCAGGTTTAACTACAAGAAAAGCACAGACACCCAAGAATCTCCACCATCAATAGAGCAATCTAACCTTCCCCTACACCTATAGGATTGTTTACCAAGTACCCATACACTTCTTCCAAGTATTTTCGCCAAAAAAAAACAGACCCCAGCAATATAACTATAGCAGCAAGGCACTGCAAGTCCAACCTTCCAATGGTCCAGTACTGTGGATATGGTGCTTGAATACACGGTGTGCACGGCAAAGATCGGGAGTACGGGGAAAAGAGGGGAGTTGATGATGGGGTGTGGTCACCATGCAGCATCCATCCAACCTTAACGCCCTCCTGGTTGAAAATGACATCCCCAGACCGTAGGGGGGAACAAGGAGATGTTGGAGAGGATGCATTCGAGTCACTGAGGCTGGTGACATGGGCACTCTTGCTGCTGCTGTCCAGGTCTACTCGAGTCGGTGTCCCGTTCGAGAAGCTCCTTCGGAAGCGGTAGCTGCGACTCATCCCGCTCATGCGTTTCAATCCCATCTCAGTAGCAAACTCTTAGCTTTTGTAATTTGCTGTTTTCGACCCAGAGACCCCAACACCATACCACTTTCTTATAGCTACAAGGAATTAAATATTGACAAAGTCAAACTTTAAATTTTGATTAACTTAATAGTGCAGGTAGGAATTGTTTAAAGAAAAGTCTTTTACTATGTATCATAATGGAATGCATCTGCTTAAAACACAAAATGCTGTAAACAGAAAGGGAAAAACAATTAGTAGTATTAATTTTGACAGTGCTTAAATTAAAAACCATAGATGAATGATGCAAAGTTATAAAAATAATAATTAATAATAACTGGAGTATCAGTATATAATTACAAAAACTTTGCAGGAGAAGCAAAAAGCAAGTTCAGCCTATACAGAAACTCACATAACAGCATTCATGGTAAAAAAAAAAAAAACTGCAATTACAGCTCTCGTCCTACTACTAGACTAATCATAAAATTACGCTTTCCAAGTAACAAATCAACAGGTTTAAGTTAGTGACATTCATAACTGTTTTGCAATAGCTACAGAATGTCGTCGGTTTAGGACGGCCCCGACCTACACTTCATGGCTACGACGCAGTCACTCATAAATCATCAAAAAATTATGTCCAACCTACGACGGTGGCATATCGACACGATCCTCGCCAGTGGAGAATATGTAGTTTGTATCATCGGCGAAAGAATACATCGTCTGGTGGCGGAAGAGAACGGGGTAAGGCCGAGTTCACACGTCATTCAACTCAACACGTTGGCCCCAACTGCAGACTGGAGGATGAAGCATGTCCGTTTTCTTTACATGTAGCATCATTCAAGTTCAGCAAATAGAACATATAAATACAGAATTTATCCTCGATAACGTTCACAGATCATGAATCAGTAAACAAAATTGCATTTTCGTCATCACTTGAATTCACTTCAATGCTCAGAATCTTTGTAACCTCGTATAACACTAGCAAGTGCAAAATTTTTTTTTAAGGATATGGACGCCATGCCAACCACCTGATTGATGTGTGTTGATTCCACTTCTACCGGTTCATCATGCTATAATTTTCTAGAAATAGACTCAGTAGTTGAGACGTGAAATATTGATGAAATAACGGCATCCCCATGACGTCTTATGATACAAATATGATGCCATAAGGCTAAAGAAGCTAGAGATGCAATACAGACAGTGAAGATATTAATTGCACAGTGTTTTCTATATATAGACAGCACAGCATACACACTAAGTCCGGCACTGTAAGAAGCAAGACTCTGGCTTGGCCTCCATCTTACAACGCATGTCGGAGACAAATGACTGGTATCAGCTACCAACTGTAGCATCTATTAAGTATAGCTGGACCCAAACAATGGCTTTACAGCTTCCTTATGGAGAGCCACATAACTGATCATCGGCGGCAGCATAACGACAACATGTAGAGGTATGTAAAGTAGGTAGGCTATAACTATATCACTCACAGAGACGTGAGCAGCGATGGTGGTGTAGTTGTAGTGTAGAATTCTACACAGTATGACAGAAGAAAGCAAGCAAAGCAGAATTCATTCCAATAGACTTTTCACTATAGGTATGCTACCGAAAGATATGATTGGACATTGGAACTAATATGCTCGTATTAATGAGGCTACCTATAAGCAAATGAACACACAGTGCACAGTAGTGCGAGCAAGGAAGCTCCCGCATTAGAAACATAGCACTGATACTTGCATGTTGTAAGCAAACCTGACTTTGAGAATTAGCTGACTATCAGTAATAGAGACGACAGCATAAGTATTGATTGTATTTGAAAAGAATGCCTTTTTACATAGCTTTGTAATATAAAAGGTGCACGGAACATGATAGCTATAGAATACCGTACTGCATAACATGCTGTAGGACACTCTGTAACACTATAGAAATGCATGTCACTCGACGAGACGATGCAGGCCACTCTGTAACACAATAAACGTTGCTCTGTAACACAATGCAAGTCACTCCCTAACACAATGCAGGTCGTCCTGTAACACAATGCAAGTCACTCCATAACACAATGCAGGTCGCCCTGTAACACAATGCAAGTCACTCCCTAACACAATGCAGGTCGCCCTGTAACACAATGCAAGTCACTCCCTAACACAACGCAGGTCGCCCTGTAACACAATGCAAGTCACTCCCTAACACAACGCAGGTCGCCCTGTAACACAATGCAAGTCACTCCCTAACACAACGCAGGTCGCTCTGTAACACAATGCAAGTCACTCCCCAACACAATGCAGGTCACTCCCTAACACAATGCAGGTCGCCCTGTAACACAATGCAAGTCACTACCTAACACAATGCAGGTCGCTCTGTAACACGAAGCAGGTCGTTCCCTAACACAAAGCAGGTCTCTCTCTAACACAATGCAAGTCACTCCCTAACACAAAGCAGGTCGCTCCGTAACACAATGCAGGTCGCTCTGTAACGCAATGCAGGTCGCTCTGTAACGCAATGCAGGTTGCGCTGAAACACAATGCAGGTCACTTTGTAACACTATTCAAGTCGCTCTGTAACAAGACGCAGGTCGGTATGTAACACAATGCAGGTCCCTTCTTAACACAATGTGTGTCAAACAAAGTCAGTGCGCAGACACACAGGACTGAGCCGGAAGTCTGTAACCACTGTCAGCGTCACCTGTCCGGAGTAGCGGAACGGTAGCCCTTTGTCTGCACGTCTCAGGACCTCCGCACGCTTTCGCTACTCGTGAGCAATAACAGAAGCTCACGGGCGCTGCAAACAGGAGCTAATGATGAAAAAGACACCACAAGTAAACACCGTAGTCCACCGCCCTCTGGAAATTTACTAAATGGAAAGAGAGGGTAACACGAAAAATTCATCAAGTGGTTTGAAATGATACGTATGAAGCAATAGAACTCCTAGCTTTCCAAATTGAAGGTAATCGCAGGGCTTGCAGCAAGCTGCAGGGAGTAAAAATGCATCCGCGGTTCAAGAAAACCACAAGTCACGTATTCCGCAAAGTAAACAGTTCTCGGAAAAAAGATCGATTCGCTTGCACACAAAATTGCCTTAGGACATCCAACGTTCAGCACGTATTTCGTTGCGCTGTGAGGAGCAGTTGGAACTATCACGAGAAAAATAAACCGACAACGATGAAAGTGCCGTAGAACTCCTCAAACAGAGAAGACTCCCAAAACGGAAAATCTACAGACGCACGTAGACTGTGGACCACGCCGTCTGTCGTGAGTTGTAGCAATAGCCAATGTCATATTGATTGGCAAGCAATAAGATGTAATAGAATTTAATTGGTATTTTAATCAAGCGTACGACTTCACAATATGTCATGATGCTAGTGAATAGACAATGTTTTACCAATGTAGGAGACAGTAGCACACTGCAGGACTTGTCACCTCAAAACGGGGAACTCCTCCCGAAACTGAGACAACACGCTTGTCTACGTTCTAGGAGGTCCGCTGCACTGCAGAGGTTATGTCAGCCACGGCTTTAGTTCGTCACAGCGGCAGTCAGAAGGAATACAAAAAGAAACAGCTAAAACGATAGAAACGCCGAAAAGGTAACTGCAGTCACTGCGTCCGCCAGCCGCAACCAAAAAAATCAAACAAAAAATAAAATAAATAGGAGCTAGAACGACACGGTCGGTCGAGAGCGTTGGAGAAACGCTGCCTGGTGAGAGCCGCCGCGGCGCAACTGACTATAAACTGCAGCGGGGGGGAGAAGGAACAGGAGCAGCGAAAGCCGCACGCGGGCGACGTGACGACTCGCAATGCGGCGTCTACAACCGGAAACGTTCCCGCTGCCAGTTCTTCCCTAACCTCCGCCACAGCGATAATTTTCGAAGTTAACCCAGTTGTGCCGCCGACTTGTTGCTCTCTACAGTACGAACCGCCGCCCGCAAGTCAGCTTCCGGGCGGCCCCAAATGCTGCTAGGGTACTAATGACACAAATTGATGCTCGATGAATCTTATACTTTATGAACCTAGTAGTTGGACTGATCGCTACATGAAAGACTTACTAACTGAAAAATGGTTATTCCAATGACCAACGAACTAAATAAAATAAATTGCTAATCGAAAGATCCGCTATTTCAGAAAGTGCTACATGGACCTACTAACTAACATAATTGATACGCAAATTACTTATAAAACAGAGCAGAAATTGAACGAATCGCTAGGTAGCCTACTTGAAGGACCTGCAGATTTGAACAATTAGATCCTAAATGGATGGGCGCACGCAACTTACGGTGAACTACGTCTATACTCTGCCTGCATCGGATCCATTGGGTACAGTAGTTGATGAGGTGACTCAACATCATGGTAGTCGAAATTCCACTAGAATTGAAGCTGTAAAGTTCAAAACCAACTGGAACTACCTACGCCTGCTAAAAATACCAAACAAACTGTAAGCGGTTACGTGCAGTGCGGAGAGAACTCGATATAGCTTCCTATTAACCGTTCCGCTGCTCAAGGAATGCAAAATCATCTCGGTACAAGATGAGTGGCGAGCATAACGTCACGTGGACCTCGTCGGAAGAACTTCCAAGGTACGTTAAGGCCCACCCTTAGCCTCCTGAAGCGAATAAGATCGTGGGTCACCCACCACCCACAAGTATACAGGAGACATACCGGAAGTGCCTGGCATGGTACACAACCATTACAGGTTCCGGTACACTGGTACGCTTATCTCACTCACCGGAAGGTGCTGAGACACACGTACATACTTGTGGTGAATGTGCGTGAGTTACTGCGTCGCATGTATGTTGTCATCAACATGACACCACTCGGTGGCGACGTCACGCGCTCTGCGCACTTGGCATGTGGTGACGTTATGAACCAGCAGCGCCCATGCAGAGATCTTAACATCCTACCTACCAGACATCGAATGTTTGGTATCGGGGATGTTATTATTAATTCGTAATTAATCATGCGACGATCTTGATGTTACATCAAAAATCGGATATATGGTATAGCTACCTACGGATTATTATCATTCATATTATAATATCATTTTTATATCAATTCATGTGGACTTTAATATTATATATTCCACAAATAGGACGCTTGATTCAACAATTTCTGGTGGTCATGAAACGTAGAAACAAGTCAGTGATAAAAAATAGTCGGTTGGGAATACAGACGAAAGCAGACATCTGAGTGTCCCAAATAATCACTCTAATCGTTAACCTTCTTATTATTTTGATAGTACATATATAACATTCCAAATTCAACCCTAACCGGTCACGAGGTAGAGTTTCCGTAAGAACAGCACAGTTGAAGAGCTCCGAATGCACCTTTATTGCAGCGGAAGTAAAAGCCTGTCCCCATAACGTTTGTTGTGATCGAAGGGAAGAAAAAAAAACCTGCAGCATGTACAGCAACATGAGCAACCCACGCATGGAGACAGAAAACGAGGCAAGGAGAGGAAGGGCAACAAACAAAGATCATTAGCAGGAGTACGAAGAACGACAGACTCACAGTGGACACAAAAGAAAACCCGTCCTGAAGGCCGAGCTTAAAGGTTAAGGTCACTAATGGCGTCTCTCTGGAGAGGTAACTCTCCATAAAAGCGGAGGAGCACAGATGAAAACCCAATAAGACTACGGGACAAGTCTACTCCCCACGAAGGCTGAGGCTACTGCCAGTCTCCGGGTAAGAGGAACAAATTTTCAGCCGTGGTTGCAGAGTCAAGAGTCGGAATCGGTAGAAGTCGGACATACTAAGGTCCAAAAAATCGGAGTCGGAAGCTGGCTGGGCACATGAGTCGGACTTGGACCATTCGAGCTCTGCGACCCTGTGTTCACCTATCAGCAAAAGCATGCTGTTTCTTTCTCCAAAAACTTTGCGTGTGCAGTGGCCAAACAGCTCCGGTGGCCAAATAATTAATTTAGAGCCAGCAGCGGAAGCGGTGCTGTATTCGCACGCGACAGTGTACGGCTAGTCTATACTTGTGCGCACGCGCCTCGCCAGCAATGTTCGTTCGTTGTGCTATACTACGAGTCGTGAGTTTCCGCGAGGATTCGTTATCGACCAGTCTTTATGGTTAGTATTAATGAGCGCGTAAAATACCGAATCAGAAATTTTAGGAGATTATCTGATGCTGCCACTACATAAATATGACTATGACTTTCCAGTAGGGTAGACGCGGAGGCATGAAGTATTTTTTTTTAATTTACGCATCTTTCCTGAAATACCCAAAACTCGCTATATGTAGAATAGGGTTACGCACGCGTCAGAGAACTTGCCAGCAAAAATACAACGATCCTTCTGATCCTTAATAGCAATTCCGACGACTATTTCTGTACAATAAACTAATTAAAAACTCCAATACGATGAATGTCAGGTAGGCACGTTTTTAAGGCGAAAATATGGCGAAACAATAAGGCAGTACCATCAACTAAACGACTGTACTTTTGGACATTTCTGAGCTAAATAAACGTGTCCAACACGTTAATCGCCCTAAACATGACCAAAAACAAGACAACAACACAATTATTACAACTCGACCATTTTCACGCTTCGGTTTGCATAACCAGCAAGTTCTCCACCTTACAGGGAAACATGACAGAAACAAGAGGTACACGCTACGCTGGCGCGGACAAAGGCAGTTGAGGGGAGACAAAAGAACTCTGCTGCAGCCAACAGAAAAGGTCGAGATGAAAGGCAGGGCTGAACAATGGAGGTTTTACAGGTGAGAGCGCCGTACGTGGGCGCGCCACAGATGTGCGCCGCACACACACATTGTGAAATCATGGAAACGTAAGTGAAAAATAACACTGGACCATCGTGCGTGTAGTCAAAGCACAATGCAAACAAGGAGTATTTAACTAGCGAAACTAATATTAAACGACTCGATAGTGTAGTCAACGCTTGATGTAAACGAGTAGGTATTCAAAATGGTGAAGCCACCAGTGGAATATCGTGGTGGTATCAACGCTCGAAGAAAATGAGTAATCAACATGATGAAACCATTAGCAAAAGACAAATTGGGGTGTGGTCAATCCGTGATTGAAACGAGGCGTACTCCACTGAAGAAATCGCAGGAACATTTGTGAAATACAACACGGTCATTTGTGTGAACAACCCGCTGGGCTGGTTGCGTGGGGGTTATTAACCTCATGGAGTTTCTCCGTTCCCACATCGCCAGTCTGGTGTGATTTAATAATAATAATAAAGGGAAGCACCCTCTCCCATTTATGAAACCAGCAAAAAGTGGAAAACAGCTCTGTTCAGCGATCGTGTACGAAGAAAACAAACTGTTTTCAATTCGTGAAATTATCCGAGCACTGGAACACCGATATGACATTCAGAGGCAAACGAACGATTCAACCTGTAGTAGTACCTACCTATATATTCAAGCCCTTCACTGGCACGCTCCAAAACTGACGAACATGAACGTTTGATATTAAAAAAAAGTTTTTGACGGGTTAATTGTGAAAGGAAGAAGTTCTTAGTTTTAGTAAATTACCAAGCAGAAACATATGAGACGAGAACCAGCTGGACCACGGTCTCCTAGAGTATAGTTTAGGAGGCCTCGGCTAGGTCCGAACGTGAGTTGAACTAATTTTATTTTCTCTACTACCAGCTGGATCAAGACAAGAGAGCCAGCTGCAGCATGGGCCCGTACGTGAGGCCAACCTATTTTTCAGTAAACTATTGCCAGCTGAAACATAACAGGAGACCCAGCTGGGCCCGTACGCGAGGCCCACTTTTTCAGTTCACTATTACCAGCTGAAATATGATAGGAGAGCCAGCTGGACCCGTACGTGAGGCCAAGAATTAGCCACAACACCAGCTGCGACGATGAGCCACACGACCTCCACAGCAGCTGGCAGCGATAGGTGGAGCACAGCGAGTGACCTCGTGGCATCGGGGGATAGAGATTTTGGAACGAATAACTGAGAAATATTTTCGTTTTCTCTTCGCTATTTTGGATACGATGCATAGCGACTTTAATCTACATCCCATGGTGGGAATCACACAGAGAGAAAATTTGATGCACTTTAGTGCATCAAAACTACATGTATTTTTGTCCCAAAACCGAAACACGAAAGTGCATCATAAAGAAAAAGTGCATCATGATGATCAATTTAAGATTCTATGCTGCACTTGGTCAAGTTGATGCACTTATGTCTTTCGGTTTTGGGACAAAACTGATGATGCGCCAAGATGCATCAAATACAGGTATAATTGATGCACCTGAAAAGACGAAATTTCGAATTACAATAGCGATCAGCGTGTTAGTAACCGCGTTTCGCTTCGCACGTGTAACAAAACTACAATGCATTTGTTCACCGTTTTGCGGAAATATATGTTTTTCTGACTGAAATATGTTTTTCTGTCTGCTGCGATGACACACCAAACTACGTCATGAAACACCTCCGTGCATCCTGATGCTTCTTTGTGCAACACCTACGAGTATCGAAATTTTTCTCAGTGATGGCGTATCATTGATACGGAGGAGTTAAATAAATCCTTGTGTGTATAATAAAACGCTTGGTGTATTTATTTATTTATTTCGTGTCCGCCTTGAAGGAAATAGGCAAAAATAAGCCAGGTTGTCGATTTTGGAATTTGCGTTTCCGTAGAGACCGGTGATCAGCTCGCAGAAGATCGCGAAAATTGGATCCTTATCACTTTATCTGGATGCACTTCTTATTTGAAACACTTCTTGAAATCGGGATAGTATGTATGCAGCTTCTGGAGTCCGATTTTATAAGTATTTTTTTCTCTCAGGTCACGACATATAAATTCAGCAAATAATCAATGGGGCACTCAGGAGGTGATGATTTTCATGGGCAGTCGACAATTATTTCTTCTAGCTTCCTGTCTTTCTTATTAAATTTGACGATGTAGCTTCTTTCTCTTCAAGTATTTCACGGGCACTGATCAGTAGACAACTGTTTCTTCCAGCTTACTGTCTTTCTCTGAGAGTGCATATTTCTCTTCACAGGCCGAAATTTGAGCACTTCAGTGAAGCAGAGAGTTAACTGAAGAAGACGGTATTATGGATACGGAGCACTAACATTGCATATAAGCTGACTGGAGGGGCATTCAAGTATATTGCAGTGTTTTACTCAAGATTTGACTTTGAAAGACGCAAGTTTAATTAAAAAAGAGGATAGGGAACGTAAAAGATGAGCGAGACTACTACAGTCTCAAGAAGGAAGACGTGCTATCAATGTAGAGATGAAGCGCTTATGGGGCACAGTAACAAGAAATACTTCAAGCAGAAGGGTTACAGATGGAAATAGGAGTTGCTAGTAAGCGTGAGCGAGAAAATGTGGAAACGGAAAGCCAAAGAAGAGAGCAAACATATCGATACTACGTGAATTTTTTCACGCACGGGTCCACTAGTATAATGACTGACTGCCGTGTACCATTTGCTTCGCTGTCCATTTCTGTTGTGGCTGAAGTAGACAATTTGAGGAGACAGCGCTTCTAAGCAGTCCAACTGAATAACACGTGGTAAGTAAGACGATTATCAAGAAGGTTGGGCAAGGAGCTTCAATAGAGAGAAGGGAGCCAAGAGCCTCGTCCGTCAAGCTCAAGAGCCGCTTTTGGCTGCAGCCAGTCGCCGTAAGCACCAATCACATATCAGTAAAAAGTCGCTTATGGCAGCAGCCAGTCACGTATGCACCAATCACATATTAGTAATTCGGTTTGTCTGCTGCTCTTCCGTCAATGCCACCAATGAAATTCATGAACGCGTCTCACAGTCAGAAAATATCTGGTTGACTCGGTGGCGAATCCGTAAATGGGCCGCAGGACTCCCTCCTTCTCCATTGAAGCTCCTTGAGGTAGCTACCTAGGGACAATGGTAGCCTACACAGCAGAACCGCGACCACGGGCATGAAATGAGCTACTGAATATTGATACTTTTTCTTTGTCATCATTTTTTAATTGCGGGGTAGACAAGTGAAACGTTTTCAATAAAATCGTTGTTAATTATCTCTTTTATTCATCTATTCTTCATCAAGCTTGCTTTTTTTTTTTTTGCAGAGATCACACTTATAACCAGTCTACCCATACCTTGGATGCAGTTCAGAAATTTGGGACCAATGGAAAGAAGAATGGTACCGCTTTGCTTCGAGTTAACAGAAAAACGAGCAATTAATGACTGGCACCTACGATGCAGTAATTGACCATAATTTTCAAGCGATTACCTTGAGGATATAATTTAATTACATGACATCAGCCGCTCCCATGTGACTCTCTCGATGCTTTAACACAACTATATGGAAGTAGCCACGCGCCTTAGCAATATTTTGGGCCGCCCCGGCGCCGCCCAACAAATGAATTGGGGTTTTTAGCTTCCAGGATGACCCTAATTGTTTGTAGGACAGGCGCACTGTATTTTACAAGGCATAACTAAGCACAAAAACGAGCATTAATACTGAAATGGCGTCAATTCATGTTATTTTTATTCAATTTTGACGGCGGGGCACACCATCACGCACACTAATGTACAGGGGCCACACTTCCATTCAGACCGAAAAGCTGATGAAAGGATCGTAGCTCGAACGTCATTTGTGCTAAGACTGGCACCGCCTGTACCGGCACAACGTGCAGGCTGCACGTCCTTGCAACAAGTTGTGCGTGCGAAAGCATTATGTGGCCCCGGCACAGCGAATGTAAAATGTCCGAGATGCGCGTCCGTAGAAGGAAGGTGATGAGCTACTCCAGTACTCTTAAGTTGACAACGATCATCATCAGGAGTTCGGATGTCTTAGGAAAGTCACTGAGTAGAAATTAGTCACAGCGATGAGAACAATGGAGACCGTGAGAAAGTGGAGAGGGTAACGGGAGGTGAAAGAGGCATGGCGGCAGGACGAGCGCAACAGCAGAAGAAATAATAGGGAAAGATTTACGATCCCCGCAATTTTAGCGCGTCAAGGTACAATTCACTGGACTGCGAGCACACCTGGAAAATCCACATGCGCTGGTTTAGTGGCACAGATAGATGCCTACTGGGACCCAGGGGAGTACAAGGCCGCAGTCAACCACGGATTGTCAGAGCTACGACGTCGGATACGAAAGGCTCACATAGACCGTCCTTATTCCTGGTTAGAGTCAGTACCCCCGCAATGAAGATCGACAGAAACGCAGACGCCGTAAGCGCAGTATAGCAAATATTCACCAGTCTAGAGCGGAGGTGAACTCTGTAACTACATCATGCAAGCACAGCACTCTCGCATCCTTCAACTGCAGGGTGTTTCCAGTTAGTGCCGCTAAGACGATGAGTCTTGTCAATATCTCCGTCATATGGATATCCATCTTTCGCAAATTATAATTTACAGCTAGATTGATGCATGCACCGGTCCAGTGCATCACAGTGTTTAACGTCGCCAGTAGATGCAACACCAGAAGCTCTCTCCGAGGTCAATGGCCCGCCATTCGCATTAGCAAAAATTCCGGCTCCAAGATTGCTGCTAACTTGTCCTAATCATGTCCGTAAAGCGACCCGCAGCGTTGATTGGTCCGTGGTGACAAGGCTCTATGGTAGTGTAACCAATAGGGTGTCACCACGTCTCCCCAACCCTCATCCCCCCCCCCCGCGCAGGCAATTGGCAGTAATTGAGGCACAGAGCGGGAAACGAGCGATATCAACAGCTCGAATTCCCGTTCTCTGTGCTCGTAATAATCTCGAGCATAACCGCCAGCGTCCCGCCTCGGTAATGAAGCATGTAGGTATAGGAAGCGCAATCTCCTGAGCACACGCTGCCAACTTAGACACGTACCGCTAGTTCTCAGGTCTGCGCCCCCACCCCCAGAACACGCTATAGCGAATAACTAAATATGCATAGGATGATAAATGCGAGCAAAGTATAAACAGACACGTGGATAAATTCAAGGATAAATTTGAATGACGGCACCTTCAGGTAGTCGGTCCACGAAAGGCAGTTTCAGTTAGCTTTTTCAAGTCTAACAACGGCAACTTAACCTTCTCAGTCAATTACAACGTCATTAATTTGTCAGATACCGGCGGCTTCATTTCGTTAGTCGTCAAATAACGGCAGTTTCATTTTAGAAGTCAATTACAAGCAGCTACAGTTTGCAAGTCAAACAACGGCAGCTTCATTAAACCGAAAAATACCGGCAGCTCTGTTCGTCAAACATATCGGCCACTTAAGTTGTCCAGTCGTTCAGGGTCAAATAACAGCCACCTTCAGTTTGTTTGGCAAATATCGGTCAGCTTTAGACTGCCAGTAAAATAACGGCGTCGCCTAGTGTAACGGCATCACCGGGGAAAATGAGCAGCCATTACAGCCTAACGGCACCGTTATGACACCTAACGACCAACGGAGGAGCTGACCTGTGGCGCCTGGCAGCGACACGGCTGACGTGACGCAATAGCCTTATTATGGTAACTAGGGGCTAACGCGAAGCAATAACATATAAGTAACTAGAAAGCCTCGTGGCGTAAGACCATCACCTGCGGTAGGGGTAAATTCAACGCAGTCATTTTTTAGGGCCAGCATACTCTAGAGTTTTGGCATTTTCACATGAGACACCCCGCCGGACAGCCTGAAAAAAATTATTATCATCTTTCAACTCCTTCTGCCTCTTTTTGGGTGAAAAAAAAAAATCATCGCCTTCATTTTGATGGCCAACAAATTTTATTTTTTTTAGGAATGGGTCACATATAGGTGAACCCACCAGACTCTCTGCAAAAATTTATGAACATTGCTCAACTCCTTCTACCACTTTTTGGGTGAAGAGACAAATATACATATATATACTTACATCTTCAACGAAAACTTTATCATCTCTCTCACTTCGTTCGCAGGTGATAATAAGAGACTAACGTGACGCAATAGCACGGAAACAAATCGGGAAAGAAGAGGAAGAACAGAACTAAGTATAAGTAGGGGTATGAATGGCAGGAAGCAAAGTAGGCACGAAGGAAAACGTCCTGAAGGCCTAGCTATGGCTAAAGTAAGCAATCACAGAAAGTTACTATTCATAAGCTGATGTTAGTAGTACATTAATGATGACTTCCTCTTTGGTACATCACATCAGTAATTTCATGTATTTGGTATATACGTGCACATTAAAAACACCTCTATATAAAAAGAGAGTATGGGCACACACTCTCAAGCCCAATACATAAACCATCACCCGGATAGCGCTCGTTTGCGATAACAGCGTCATAACTCAAAAATTGACATTTTTCAGGAGAGGCGAAAACAGCTTTAACATCGCCGTGTTTTCTTAACTATCACTTGAATAATGACTTTTGTCAAGCGGCCACTTTTACAGACTCAGTTATGGTGTAATTAACACTAATAGAACTTAACGCGGGCTTTGTGATGGTGGCAATAACTGAAAATACCCAATTTTTGATTTATGACACGGTTATCGCGAACGAGCGATAGAACATATAGGCTATAATCTCCCTACGTCACTGCTCACTCGCGGCTAATCACCCGTACAGACAGATATGGACACACAAACATCACGTTGTTCTTAGTAGCTACACATAGTTTTCGCTTACGCTCCAGCGGGCTGTAGTGCTCGGTCAGTAGCCTCGTCACCGGTGGACACACACACGGTTGAGACTCATACCGTTCGCTTGACAACCGACCTAGATTCCCCATGGCGTGGGCAATTTCACGAATTGGGCGACTTCCTCAACGGCCACCGCACCCCGCCTCCTCCTCTTCTGTGCACGCCACTGCCACAGCTCCTACACCTTAGTCTCGGTCCACACAGCTCCTACTCTTGGTCCAAACAGCTTCTACTTTTTGTCCAAACAGCTCCTACTCTTGGTCCAAACAGCTCCTACTCTTGGTCCAAACAGCTTCTACTTTTTGTCCAAACAGCTCCTACTCTTGGTCCAAACAGCTCCTCTTGGTCCAAACAGCTCCTACTCTTGGTCTAAACAGCTCCTACTCTTGGTCCAAACAGCTCCTACTCTTGGTCCAAACAGCTCCTACTCTTGGTTCGAACAACTCTTACTCTTGATTCAAACGGTTCCTACACATTACAGTCTCGGTCCATACAGCACCTACACAATTGCATGACTCAAGCGACATGATATAACACACTATCCCCAGTGACGTCACTGCCTGCAGCTGTAATGACTGATCGCATGCGGCGATAAGAGCACGCCGATAACACCCGAGGTGAAGGTGCAGTGCACTTGCGTAAGCGCGCACAGGGTCCC